>VUQR01011525.1:0-14180 GCA_015108515.1 Hemichromis elongatus
TGCAAATAACCAAACAAAAGAGGAACACAGAACAATCAGGAGTGACCAGTTGCCAGATTATTGATTTTCAAATTTGAGAATTAAATTCGGCTTATGTATATTAGTGTATTGGACCCACTTGTCCCAGCACGACAGAAACCAACTTACTCTGTTATTCACATATGCTGTTAACTCCTCCATCCTATAAATCTCAAGTGTTATTTCCCACCACAATGATAAAGTCGGTACATCTTGTAATAGCCATTTCTTTGTTATACATTTTTTGCTTGCAACTAGAAGGGCACTTAGTAAACATTTATCTTTTTTAGACCATTCCTGTGGCGTACATCCAAAAAAAAAATTGTTTTCATTCCAAAAGGGAAAGTACAGTTGAAAATGTCTTGTAGTGTTTCGTGAATGTCTTTCCAGTAAGTCCTGATCAAAGGGCAGTCCCACATTATGTGAGTGTGGTGTTATCCGTGCATGTATTAAATCTTGCGAAGCTTCTACTGAGGCTGAATTTTTCCTCAACAACTACCACTTTCATGCGTGAGTAACAGATCTGTGAGCAGCAAAAAGTATCTAATAAAATATTAACAGTTCATCGTGTAAGCCCAGAGGGAAACAGGTGCTACTACCCAACGAGAGAACAGACTCAACTGCACACACTGCCCCCTTGTGAGCAGCAAGGCTCCTTTGTGCAATGAAAAAAAAATGGGGGGGGGGGGTATTTAATGTTTTTAGTTTTGTTTTCCAGTTCAAAGCAATACATTCCTTATTAATGAAGCGTGTCATAACTATTTTTAAAAAATTTTTTTTAAATCAAGCACAGGTTAAAAACATCTCTACTACCAGGGGACTATGGAACCAAGGAGAATTTCCACTGCATGAAACTATCACAAGATGTTTTTGTGTGGCTGTAATGGCTCCTCCTTGGATAAATTAAAGTATTTCGGAAAACAGACACCACTGGGATCAATCCTGCACAAACACACTGCAGAGCGGTGTCTTCAATTAATGGCTGAGCTTTTTTTTTTTTTTTTTTGGCAATACTTACAATTTTCAAGTCCGTGAAGCATGGACAAACATTTCCAAACCAACCCAATCTTAACAAAGGTTTTATAGTTGTTTCTGGGAGTGTAGGTGATCTTTTCAATTGGGACCCAACTATTCATCTCTGAGATCCATCTAAAAATAGCTAGTTGGAAGTCAGACTACCACATAATGGTTATGCACTTTCTAACAATGCATAGAGCCAATTCCAAGAACTTCAGTTGGTAATTAAGTGCCGCCATTTAAAACCCCCTAATAAACATATTTGAGGATCAGATGGAAAGGGTACTGTGCACCAATGAACCCTCCGCAATGCTGCATCTAAAGCACAGATTAGATAACTCCGGTTTATATTTATATAATGTAAGTTTGATGGAGAAAGTTGTAATGTGTCAGTCTGTATCTGTCATTAACGGTTGCATTTAAACATTTTTGACATTATTCCGACTCAACTGTTTCATGCAAATCGGACTCCATCTCCCTTGACCAACTGTGTCACCCCGGTTTTGGACCAGCACTCATTAAAACAGAATACATGTTTGAAATAAAGGATAAATACAGTTTGTAAATGTTTCGTGATTAATGCTTGTGAAAATTTGTTTACACGTGCAAAAAAGTAAAGAAATCTGCTATTGGGTTGGTGTTTAATCCTGTTTTATGAAGCCCATAAAGCAAATCTTTTTCTTAACCCTTCTAAAATACACAACAAAATACATACATTCATTTTGCAATAACACAAATGTAACAGAAGTGAACTCCCCCAGCGTAACTAAAAACAAATGTTAGTGTGACATAGTAACAGCTAGACTGACTGCATTGAAAATAATAACAGTAACTATTAAACTTAGCAGTAATATAAATCTAGATAATATTAGAAGTGACTACAAATTGTTGCTGTAATTTACAACTTTTTCCATAAGCTGCTTATCTATAGTGACCCACCATGATGAGCTTACACATTACATAAAAAGCCTGTACAGCACCAGGGTGTACACCATCAGCACGTGCTCTCTGTTTTTGTCTGTCACCTTCTGCACATTTTGTTCACTGAGGAACAGAAAGTGCCACTCACCACAAAAATGCCACCAGCTCCAGCCCGTACAGCAGACTGATGCAGACTCCTGGCCTGCAAAACAGAAGAAAACAGGTAAAATACTTACTGATGTCATTGGGGCTAAACTCAAACTGATCTCAAATGCCAACATTTCTTACAGTAAACATGTCACTTAAATGAAATATTTTTGAGTGCATAATATGTATTAAAAATAATTAATCCAATTCACAACTTGCAGGAGTTCATTCTATAAGACCCAAGTTTAAATTGTATTAGATCAGTGGCATCTAAAACCCAAAAATATCAGGTGGTGCAACCAAAAACATGAGGTTAGGATAATGTTTGAAGTAAACATTACTTTAAAATCTCAATTTCATTTAAATTTAAATTTTAAAATTATAGGTGCGCTCTTGGTAAATTTAATACAGGTGTTTGAGTAAAAAGTTTAAAGTTGGAAGTGAACCGGGAACTGGAAGGGGTGAAACTGCAGAAAATGTCAAATTAACATTGTGATTTAAGATCATCTGTTAGTTTTCTAAATTGCTTATTAGTTTTATTTAAATGTCAGTTTGTAGATTAAACTCCTTCAAGTCATATTTCAAACAGAAGTGATGCACTCAGACATAAAAATATATATTTTAACATCAACAACCCAAAGATTGCAAGACTGAAGATTGTGGGTTAATTGTTGACTGACTGACTCAATGTAATAGGTAAAATTTATAGTGACTGCTGAGCCTGTCTTGATTCAAAGAGAACTATATTATTAATAAACTTTTAAAATACAAACACCAATAAAATGAAAGGTTTTCTTCTAAAGTCAAGATTTTTTTTTTCTAGTATGAGAATTTTTTTTAAGAAAAATTCCTCTAAAGCTAGTGGAAAATGCCACTAAAATGCTTTTTAGTGGAAAATCGTATTTACATAAAGTATGACACAATAGTGTAAATGTGGGTAAAGTTGTGTAAAATAAATCTCTTGATGTATATGTTAACGTTTCCCACCAACCTGAAAGAAGATATGAAAACTAAATAACCTAAAACCTATAGATTTCTACTTCTAGTCCACTATATTTATAAACTAACTACTACTGAATTTTCTTAAAATCTTTACAGCTGCAAACAATTCTACAGCACCATAATGTTAAACACACATCTTGTAACAAATTATACCTTATTATTAATATTAGTTTTATTAGTTTAATCTACCTAGTTGTAAAATGAGCCCCAGTTGCAATGTTGGAGTGATTACACTTATATAATTAATATTTATGATCTAATAGTACGATGTAATGATGACTGTGAAATGTAACATTCTGCATAGTGAATACTTTACATAGTTTAACACCATGACAGTAACAAATTTGTAGTTTTACTACTTGACTAGTAGAATTTTTGCACAGTGTGATTGATATATAACGTATCTAAAGCTTTCGCAAGCTGTTATTAAACACAAAACAACTTCACGATTCTTGTGCAGAGCCACTTTTTTTTTATGTAAATCGTTATTTTATGTAAATCGCAAACAGTGTTATCTGATCCAAATTTGCAGCTAGATCCATATGAGGTAATTCACATTACTGTGTTTTCCCATACTGTGAATTTACAGTAGCAATGCAAGCAATTGTATAGGGTGAAGTTAAAGCCAATGGCATGTAATCGAACCTACTAAAACCCATTCTAGCGCGTATGTTTTCCTTTCACTGCCCATTTTTCCAGGGATTGCCTTTTAAAGGTTTGACAGCAGAAAGCTAATTTAGCTAGCTTGCTAACGTCCCAACGTCATTTTGCTGAGCGGCCTCCACTACATGCCCTTGTGAAGAGTCACAGCATTTTTTTTCAGCACAGTATCGAAAATTGCACCCCAACTTTCCCCCAGAACCATACAAAATCACGACCGTACCGCCTGCGACACTGCAGAGCGAACAGCAGCAGACAGAAACATCTTGTCGCTTGAAGTTTGGTCCCGGTGCGTTAGGAAATGAACGGGACAGCGGTAGCCGACATCAACACAAGAGCGCTCAGGTTCGATTCATACTGTCTGACGCACAACGTGATGTTTGTACGTCTCTGCGCTGAATCGATCCCAGATTCAAGTTGGAGCTCAAAGTCAGTTAACGTTGAATGTTTGCGAAAATTTCTTCTGGATTCAAAAAACAAAATTATGCAAATATATAATTAAAATTTTAATCTAAAATATGATTTCAATACAATAGAGTACAAGAAATAAAAATGCAGTAAAAACGGTCAAACAAAATGTTTCCCAACAAACTTTTAAGTAATTACAAACGGCGCCCCATATATCTAATATTACTTTAATAAACGTGCTCATTAAAAAGACAACATACTGCAGTAAAAATACTGATACAAATGTAGTGGGATTATATCTGGGATCTCTCCGAGGCTCTTAAGAGCTGTGGTGATTAACAGGTTTACAGACAGAGGTCAGGAGTCTTCGTATTTTCTGATGTAGTAAGAGTTGGTAGCAGGTGGAAGAAGCCTGGAGAAGTGGAGTTGCAAGGATGGAAAGCGAAGGCAGATGAGAGCACAAGAGAGGTGAAGAACCTAGTACAGCAGGGTGGAGCGGGAGATTAGTGTCAGGGGTGATTTGTGACAGCAGGATAGCAGATAGAGTCAAAGGGAAGATGTAAAAGAGTTTAGTGAGACCTGCAGTATTTGAAGACGGTGTTTCTAACAAAAAGACAGAAGTTGTCGGAGCTGAAGATGCTCGTTGGGAGTGACCAGAATTAACAAGACTGGAAATTTATGATTTACGATTCATGGATATTGTGACGTGACATAGAAGGGATAGGGTTAGAGGATTGATCCGCTGTGGCAAAAAAAAAAAGAAAAAATTGATCCGCTGTGGCGACCCCTGAAGGGAGCAGCTGAAAGTAGAAGTGGACATTATTATAAATTGCTAATAATAATTTGTCTCAGATTAAATTGTTAAAACTTATTTTCTAAGTCTGAGTATAAAATATTTTCATTATTTCTGTATCTGTATGCATGTAAGTTTTTCACATGTGTTTTGTCAGTGGATTTTTTTTCTCTAATGGTATTTTTCAACTGTGCTATTTTTAATGTTTGCAAGGTTAGAGAATAAAATCAAAGCAGGCTGGAAGCAGGGGTTTTACAGTGAGCTTTCCTATAAGAAGATTATTTTTAAAAAGACTAAGTTTTATGAAATGTGTGTTAAAAGGATTTAGGAGCTGTCTCTCATAACAGACATACATTGGAGATTGGGCAGGGTTTGTTTGTTTGTTTGTTTACTCTAAACATGAACAATTGTTGCATACATCTCTTATTTTTTTTTCTTCTTTTCACCATAGCACCCACCGGACTCCTCCCTTCAAAACAAATGTTTGCCTGAATCCCCAGCATTTATCCTGCTGGGGGTACACCGCCTCCTTGTCCTCCACCACCCACTTGCTTAGAAATATAATGTGATCAGCAGGCCAGGGGTGGCTCATCCAATGAAAAAGTGGGAGTGCTGCACTTCATGAACTGATTGGCTGACCTGACTCTAAGCAGACTGAGCCAGAGCCTGCAGATCAGGGATTAGGGGTGGGTCTTTCTGCATGCTGAATTGTGTTGGTTCAGTACAGGCCTTGTAGTGTTCTTACCTCACCCAGGAGGATTCAGACAGACCAGCAGGGACTCGGATTATACCATTTTCTGACTCACTCTCAGATGATATAGGCCTGCCTGCATCTGTACTTCCAAAATGGTTGTTCCTGTGTCTCAGGACAAAATGTACTACCCTCTTAATGGCCTGCAGAAGGATGCTCATGTGCCTGACTTTAACTCGTATCTGGCATTGTACCAAAAGTCTCTGGAGAATCCAGAAGGTAGGTCAAACTTGTCTGTATTTTTAGTGCAGCACTTGCAGTGCTTCTTTGCCATTCATCTCTTTTTGAGCCTGTCTGCATGCAGTATCTATTTGTGCTAATATGCATTCTCTGCTTATCCCATAACACTGATGAAAAGTATCCTCTGTTTTAGCTTTCTGGAAAGAGGTTGCTGATGAGTTCTTCTGGAAGAAGCCTGCAACAGGGCCGATGCTGCAACACAACTTTGATGTGACGAAAGGGAGCATTTATGTGAAATGCATGGAGGGGGCCAAAACCAACATGTGCTATAATGTCTTGGACAGACATGTGAGGGAGGGGAGCCTTGGTGAAAAGGTTGCCTATTACTGGTAAGCTCCAGCGTGCCCCCAGACCAAATAATAGCGCTGATGGGAAACACTGCCTGGAGTTATGCTAGGTATTCCAGCCAAAAACAACTGCTGTGTCCCCTGTGCTGACCCCAGAACACCAAAACAAACCACAGGCAGCACCCATCACTACAGCAGTGCTTCTTCTTCCTGTCAGAATCAGAAGATAACAGTTTACAGATTTTATACAATTTGGGTTTAACAATTTCTAATTGTTTTTGTTGTTTTAAAAATCTATTTCTATTTGACTAATTAACTACAAAAAGTCTAAGTAGAGTAGCTAACTTCACTTGATAGATGAACACACACACATTACATTTTTAAACTTATTCTAGATTTAAATTTAAAGCCATTTAAATGATTTTAACTTGCTGTTACGTGCTGATGACCCCACACCCTTGTCAAATTACAAAAAAGCCTGTATTTTATGATGCTTTACTATTATATTACGACAGTTATTATTTGCTCTGTCAACTCTTTACACTTAGGAAACAGGAAGGTTGTTCTGCACCCTCAGCAGTCTAAGGGTTCAGTGAAACTCGGCATACTGGAAATCAACTGTAGGAGAGCATTAATGCTGTTTACACTAAAACAAAGTACTTGTATGATATACCTGCTTATGAGTTTTAGTACACTCTATAAGAAAACTATAACTATCAGCTGTGGTGATTTATTACAATTTACAAATTCCCACAAGGTTTGAGTAACAGTCAATCACTCATGGGACTTGTATTTTGTATAGTGTACTTGTATAGATAAGTGTGGATTAAATATGGAAAATTTTGTTATCTCATATTTTTGCAAGTGGAATCATATAAATATTGGAATTAAGGAGGTCCGATGATCGACCCCTGTGGAACGCCACGTCTGTATTTGTTTTGCTCTGTTGTTCAATTTCCAAAAAATAAATAAAGTCCTTGACAGCAAATATGCAGGCCAAATTGTTTTACAAATAACTATCCTGACAAGCATCCAAGCCTAATATAGACTTAGCAGCAACAGGAACAGGTTATCTGTACTGTGAACCCAAAGAACTCACAGGGCAAAATCACACTGTGGGGAAAGTGGGAAAGTACATTTGTGTGCAATTTGTTACCAAAACAGACAAAGAGACCTCTATAGAATCACAGACAGGTTTTGTAATACATTTATACATTTGAAAGTTTCTCTCTTGTGTGCTGTCTTATCAGGGAGGGAAACTCACCTGATCATCATATGGCCATCACCTACAGCCAGCTGCTGAACCATGTCTGCCGCTGTGCTAATGTGCTGAAGCAAATGGGTGAGAGCCTGAACTTATGGTCATTTAGGCCACGATTAGTCAATGGTTATAATACAGAAGTATAGCTTTGCAAATTTTGCTGATAAACTTAGTTTCAGAGATACAGAGTGGTAGTAACTTATTTTATATGTATATGTATTTTTATTAAGGTGTGAAAAAGGGAGACAGAGTGTCTATCTACCTACCGATGATCCCAGAGCTTGTGTACACGATGCTGGCCTGTGCCAGGATAGGTGCTGTTCACTCTATAGTGGTAAGTACTGTTATGCACCAAATTCAACAGCTTTATAAAACTCAAAATCCAAAAAAGTTTAAAATCAGGATATTCATCTTTTTTTTCAAATTCTTCACAGGATTTGCTTGTAGTTTTCTCTAATATCATATGTGGCATCTGCATGGTGCATTTTTGCAGACTGTCAGGATGTAGGCTGCTGGTTCTTGCTGCTCTGATTCCCGCAAGAAAACATCATCTGAACCCGAGCTGTTGCTTCTGTTAGTGCAGACTGCCCTGCTCCAGTAGTTTATCAGCTGTCTTCTACATGAACACAGCACCAGCAGCACCTGCACTTAGTATATAGGTCAGACCGTTGCTGGCTGTTTCCAGTTTGAGAAGGCACTAGAGTCATTGCAATTCTGCAAGCAAGCCAACACTCTTTTTAGATATTTATCCTTGCTCTTTCATGCAAAGGTTAGTAGCTCTGCTTAAAATAACTCCAGAATGTGACTCCAAAGTGGGCTCTTTTTATAACTCGCAAACGCCGGTCTTTGGCAGAGTTAGGTATAAGTGACCTTGTCTTTGCTTAGTCATTGTTGTATATCGTCCAACTCTTAGTTTTGATCTGTTTAATTTACTTTCAACAGGAACAGCACTTGGCATGGCAACATAACAATCTTTGGGACAGTGCCAGCTTGTTAGATTCTCCTGTGACTACTAATATTAATCATGAAAGAGCTTGGCATAAAATTCAGTCAAAAAGGATTGGTGCACCTTGCAGGACAGCCAATGCCAATCATGCAGTGACATTTTGCTGAGTCCAGAATCCTCAGTGACCTGATTCATAATGCTGTCATCAACACTGAAACTTTATGCTCTGTGTCTGTGAAGGTTCTCAGTCATCCAGGTCTTCGTAGTCTAAGGAGCTGTTATGCTCTATGATCCATTAACCTTGTCCAAATATCCAGACAGGACATGCAGTGAATGGCAATCATTCAAAATAGCAGTTAATGTATGTCTGATTCATTATGTAAAAATTCAACAAGGGTTTTAAATGTGTAAATGATGATGAGAAGTAACAGCATACTCCATCACAGTGTAATATTGGAGACATTATAGCTTATTTTTGGATTTTCGAAGGATGCACACTTCTTACAGCTTGAAAATAAAAAACAACTTGGAAAGGAATATGTTGGCTCAGTACTCAGCAACATCTGCTAGTCTGGCTCAAGGGTTCTGACTCATTTTTAAATTTGTAAATGATATTTCCTAATAATTATGACCTATTTCTCATGTTAGTAAAAATAACATACACACACTGAATAAAAAGCATTTAAAGCTGCAACTTTTCATAGATATTGTAGAACCAATAGAAAATCAACACAAGAGTCAAAGTTTTCTACTCTGTGGAGCATATCAGCATTTTCTTCTTCTTATCTCAGTATTTTGGTTTTATTTAAAGGATTTTTACTGTTCCCTTTTTAAACCAGTTGCAAAAAAAAACAACCCTCTCTCAACACCCATCCTTTGCTACCTATTCAGACCCAAACAGGCAACATACACACAGTTATTGAATAGCTGGTAGATGATCAAAGTGGAGAATTTGGCAGATCAAGAGTCAGTTATTTCCCTCAAGATTTGGTAGAGATGAAACACGGAGCTACAGTCAGCGTGAATAATGGCCATACACACAGCTCCAAATATATGTTAATATTGCTATATGTTTGTTGGATGCGTATGCCGATTGGCTAACAGATTAAACGACAATAATGTGGATGTTTGTGTAAAAATTTTATTCACACTTTCCGCAAGTGCCTTAAAATTTAGCTATGAAGCCAGCTGTTCATTCAGATTATCAAAACAACTTTATTTGGAAGTAAAACCAGCAATTCTTCTTTGTTTGGTCTCTGTTTAGGGTTTGCCAAAGTGGATCATCTGCCTTCATGTTTTCTCTCACTACACCCATGGCCCTCTTCTTTGATCTTCCTCTTTTCCTAATGACTGGCAGCTTCATGTTCGGCATCCTTTTTATCCAATAAATCCTCTATCCCTCCTGTCTTTTTGTCAATGCCACCGTCTTCAAAGCACATCTCATAGCAGGCGTCACTACCATCTTTAAACCTTCTCTTTCATTCTAGCTGCTATCCTTCTGAAACATCTCAGCCCTGACCCTCGCCTCTCTGCTCCATCCAGCCTGCTCTCTTTTCTTTACCTCTATCGTGCTTCGGATGATCCCATCCAAAGCAGCCCGGGTATATAAACTCATACATCTTTACTGCATCTACTCCTATCTTCTTTACCTCCTCCACTCCAGGCTCTCTTTCACCTGTTCCCTATTCTCATTAGAGAAAGAAAACAAGAATTCAAAAGTACTTTCTTTAAACAATCGTGGAAATGCTCCTGAAATCATTGTTTCTGTTATCTAACTTGCTCTGTTTTTCTCTTTGCATGTTCAGTTTGCAGGTTTCTCCTGTGAGTCTCTGTGTGAAAGGATTATGGATGCCCAGAGCAGTGTACTGGTGACAGCAGGTAGGTCTTCAGGCAGTCAAGTGTTTGTCGTGTCCCTGCGTTCGCAAGGTGTGGCAGAAGGATAAACTGTTCATTTTACCCATTTACACACATCAAATTATGATATAGCTGAGTGGTAAGCACTGTTACTAGTCTCCAAGGCCTCTGCAGGGCCTTTCTGTTTAAGTTTGCATATACAAGTTCTTTCTGTTAGCTCTGATGTGTTAAACAGAACATGTTAGGTTAATGCTGCCTATGTTAGATATTTCTGCAACAAAAGCTCTTGATCCAAAGAGTTTCAGTTTCTGGTTAGATGAAACTATACCAAGGAACAAAGACAGCTTTGTTTTTGGTTATAAAACTATGAATCAGCATAACATTAAAAAAACAAAAAACGATCAAACAAGAACCACCAATCTCTATTCTACACACTGATTAAGTGTGCTTGATGTGTACATTGTTCTTTTTTGGTCCTCACTTATATAGCAGCTCCAATGGGTCTGTTTAAAACATGTGTGCCAACATGGCAGCACTACAATGAGATGTTTTGTTTTGCCAGAAGCTGCAAAGATGACTCCCTGCTGTTTGTTTTTACTTCCTCATCATACTCCCTCTCCCTCTACCTGTTCCTCCCTCTGTCTCCCATCAGATGGTGTTTACAGAGGAGAGAAACTGATCAACCTGAAGCAGATTGCAACCGAGGCTCTGGAGATGTGCAGGGAAAGGTAGCTCTTGCTTACAAAGCCAACACTTTCGCAAATTTCAGTAACCACCCTTATTTACACTGGCTGCAGCTGGTAATGGAAGTCAGCCCCTGGAATATGAGTCACTACACACACACAGATGCACGCACACAGAGCAGTCAGCTGATATCAGAGATGGTAAAGAATCATGCTGCAAGGCTTTTACATTACGAGGTTGCCGGGGCAACATTGAGCACCTTCATCAGGGAAGCCCAAGCTGTTCATCTGCCATAGCAACGTGACTACGAGGAATGTTAGCTGAGAGGCAAAGCATGCTGGGAAGGATTATATTGGGAGTATCTGGGGTACAGATATTGTTAGGGGTACCTTTTAAGCCATATGTGAAAAAACTAATTTTATATCAAATTTTTATACCAACCCTGACCCCTATTAAAATTACCATCAAATAACAGTATTTACTTTATTTACTTAAGAAGACGTTACTGATATGGTGATACGAACACAAAGCTGAGAAACATTAGAAATGTATGTATGTTTATTTATGTGTATGTGTAGGCCCTATCTACGGAGTCCAACTTTCCCTATGAACACGGAGTTTTTATTTTGTGCACAAAGTATGCATACAAGATTTGTGCTGTTCACAGTGTCCTAATATAGGAAAGAACTGTGTTAAGTCTACAAGGAGCAAACAGCAGTAATCACTTCCAAAAAGAAACTTTTCTCTTAATAAATAACTTGTGCACACATAAAAAAATATTTCCTCTTATGGGACTTTAGGCCTAGAAGAACCGAGACGTGACCCGAATCCAGTATTTGCAAATCCTTGGAAAGCAGAGCAACTTGCATGCACTCAGTATACACTAGGCAAATACTTTATGCTTTTACTACCTTTCACTGCTTTTCTTTTTTTTCTCCTTTAGAGGTTCACCTAGTGTTACCAAATGCCTCGTCATCAAGCACCATGCACTGAAGACAAAAAGTGGAGGTGCATGCAACAAGCTGCAGGTTCGTCAGCTCAAAAAATGCTGCTTTGGTCTTCCGGCTGTATTGACAAAGTAAAGGTCTAAATTAATGAAATTAAATACAATAATATATTACATTTATCATTTGTCACATTGTAAAACAATTCTATATTTAAATACATATTTATGTCTTTATTTGAATAACTACAGGGAGCAAAAATATATATTTTAGAACCAAAAAAATACTTCTCCAAATATTTAGCCTTTATCTCCTCAGGGCATTCTAAATTAGAGTTGAAACTGGCATGTTGCACTCCTGCTGGTGTGCTTGGCAAGCGACTGTAATGATCCATTTTATGAGTTTGATTTTTTCCCTCCTGTTGTGGTGCATTCAGACCCCCTGGGACTCACAGTGTGATGTTTGGTGGGATGAGGCCATGAGAGACTCCTCTGAGGAGTGTGAGCCCGAGTGGCTGGACGCGGAGGACCCGCTCTTTATCCTCTACACCAGCGGCTCCACCGGCAAACCCAAGGTGAGGCAGACGCTCACATGCAGGCGATTTTTTTGTCCACAAACACATCAAGAGGCATGAGAGAAATCTTATCATTTACACAAATCGCAGCATCTGTTTACTACTATGATAAGCCTGTAATGACTTTAACCGGGCCAGCGTTTACATAATCTGCCATGAAACAGTGAGAATTAATGGTTTTCTGTTGCTGAGAGGCACAAATCTAATCCTTGAAAGTTATCTGCAAGCTCAACTGTTGTATTTGTGTATTTTATTTGAGTGTGTTGTTATAGAAAACACAGAATTTATGGATTTTTCTACACAGACGGGTTACTTTCACTCAAGACATAAGCATAACTTTAAAATGTAATGTTTTACCTTATTGGCACTTGTTTTTTATTCCAAACATTTCCCCACTATGAGAACGTGTAAACAGAACTCGACTAATATGCACACAGAAACACATCTCTATACACGTCTCTTTAGCCAGCATTATTATTTTTGCTGTCTTCCGTCTCCTTGTTGACCTATTTTTTGCTCACGTGACACAGGGTGTTCTCCACACTGTTGCTGGATATCTGCTCTACACGTCGATGACCTTCAAGTACGTTTTCGATCATCACCACGATGATGTGTACTGGTGTACGGCTGACATCGGTTGGATCACCGGACACTCCTACATTACCTACGGTCCACTTGCAAACGGTGCTACAAGCGTCTTAGTGAGTCAAATCAGCAAGGTGTCACATTTACAGAATATTTAAGCAAAAATGGAAAACCAAGCCTCCACGTGCATGTGGTTCCATGTCTTTGCAGTTTGAAGGTATCCCTGTCCACCCGCATGTTGGTCGGTTCTGGGAAATAATTGAGAAATACAAAGTGACCAAGTTTTATACAGCTCCTACAGCCATCCGCCTGCTGATGAAGTATGGACGTGAGCCACTACAGAAGTATGTGGACACATCATCTGCTGCAGCTCAGTAAAATAAATAATTACAAACAATGTTAGCTCCAAGATAATTTGGCTTTAAAGACACAGTTTGACTGGGGAGGTGGTGCAGTTGGTGTGGTTCCTCTTTGTGTTTTTTAGAGCTCTGAGTCTTCTTATAAGCTACAGGATAAAAACAGAAGTCACTAACTGAGTGTTCGAGTAAATTTTTTTCTCTGAAAAAACAAACAAACATGGTTTATTTTAACCAGATATTTTAACTAGGCAAATCTAAATTAAGTATTATGAGTATTATGACAGAAACTTTAAAGACTTTAATGTGTCTAATTACATACTTTTATATTTGTACTAGGTTAAATCTGAGTTTAACGTCTTAGCCAAGTACTTATTGTAATCATTAGCAGCAGAAGACCTCTTTCAGATTGTTAATTTATCATGAATTAGCATTATTAATATTAAGTGTGTGATACTTTCAGCTACTGCCTTGTCACAAAGGGTTCCCACAACAGGTACCGCCACATTTGATTTGGCAGTTTTATGCCAAGTTTAGTTTATGAGAATGCATATTTAATAATATTTAAAACCATGTTTATTTAAAATAATATCTGTCACAGAGTGTTAGGCAGAGGACTCACTCGCAGGGCTCTGAAGCTTTAGAGAAAGGTGAATGGTTTATTTACAAAAGTGGCACCAGGTGAAAATATATACATATGTACAGTGAGAATCACGGAGCTCTGGGGGGGGG
>VUQR01011525.1:14200-30798 GCA_015108515.1 Hemichromis elongatus
CTGGGGGGGGGTCCAAGGCAGACGCACACACGTTCCTCTTCTACTCAGTCCAAAAACTCACTCAGATTGTCCACCCCACAATGCTCACGGTCACTCACACTCACACTCATCCACATAAACGGCAGGGAAGATGGGCAGGGAATCCAGAAGGCCTGTACACAGAGGGAAGACAACATTAGAGGGAGGCTCAAGGAAATCACAGAGGATACTCAAAAAGCTAGGCTACACTGACGCTAGGTAGTGTGACGCTCCAGTGACGAAGCAGCCTCTCCTGCCGTCTAAAGTAGTCTGCCAGGAGTAACACTTGTGATGAGAAGCCACAGCTGCATCAATGTAAATGGCCCACAGGTGTGTGTTGAAGGCGGGCTCAGAGGCGGGGAAGCAAGGTCCAGTTCCGCCCTGGTGGGAGAGGCGAAGACAGAAAACACACCACAGCTTCTTGAGAACCCATGACAATATCTATGTTAGCTTTGCAGCCAGTTAGCATAGTTGAGCAGCTACTTTGTGAAGCTAAGCTAACCTCCTAGTAAATATAAATGCATATTTCAGTATAGAAAGGAGGGTCGTCTCATTTAGCTCTCAGCACTAATGAGAATATTTTTCAAAATTAATATTAAAAAAACTAATTAAAAATAAATTTAAAACTAAAACATGTGAAGGAGTTGTGGTTAGTGTCAATTCTGGCCTGGATACATCACTTTGCTTGGAGCTCAGTGTAGGCACAGTGGCCTCAGAAAGAAATATTCCAAATCACTAATTACAAGTTTGGTAGAAACGTAGATGGAAAATATTTAGCGTAACCAAGTAATATCTATTTGTCAAGAGAATATAAAAAAATCTTACTTAGACAAACAGTGGTAATAATAGATGCAAAAAGTTGTTTTATTTTTTTTTAAATGATTAGCTATGAAAGCATACAAAATACAAAGTCCCGCATGCGTCAGATTTTAATTCACTTTTTAAACAGAGCACAGTGAAAGTTGTGGTAAGACTAAAAACAACATAGAGTACTTAAGTTGTAGTTGGGAGATGATATAGTGTCCTTCTTTGTTGTCAGTAAGAAAGTTTTGACTTTGAGCTTCAAAGAGCATGATAAATACCATGCAATGATGTAATCTAAGGGAAATCTTTTGATTTGTCAGGTATGACCTCTCCAGCCTGAGGATTCTGGGTACTGTGGGTGAACCCATCAATCCAGAGGCGTGGCAGTGGTACTATGAAGTGGTTGGTCAAAGCAGATGTCCCATCGTTGATACTTTCTGGCAAACAGAAACAGTAAGAAACAAGCAATTGACTACTGAGGTGTTACTAGGAAGTCGTACTCAGTTGTATCTATTCAGTAGAATTGCAGGGTCTGGATAACCAATTTCTGTATGGAGAGCTGGGATAGATCTACTCAGAATGTGTAGGGATTTAGATTCTAAGATGATGCTAGGTATGCGGCAATAAGGATAAAACGATAAAAATATATAATACCTCAATGCAGGATTTTCCCCAACAGGTCACAGATTGTTCCTGCTAAAAGGAATTTTTTTCCTTTCCACTGTCGCCAAGTGCTTCCTCGTAGGAGGTCATTTGAATGTTGGGGTTTTCCTCTATATTACTGTAAGGTCTTTACAGTATAAAGCACCTTGAGGTGACTGCTGTTGTGATTTGCTGCGATATAAATAAAATTGAATTCAATTATTGAAAACTAACATGAAAGTAACTTAAGAGAAAAACACAGCTTTCACAATATTGAAACACAACAGTGAAACCACAGTACAGTCTTGTAGTAGAAGAAGAATTAAAGGTATTAATAATTTAAATTGAATTGCGGCGAGCATATACTGGCACCTTTAAAATGCCTAATAGGAAAGTATTGCTTTTGATAATCAATAACAATAAAATAAAAGCCATGACTGTGATTGATTTTTTGTTTGCTTTTTTTCATGGGTGGGCAACAGGCATCCCAGCCCACCCATAGCTACACCACTGATTGTTTATATTCATAAAAGGCCTATCAAGTTTTTTTTTGCTTTATTACCTCTTTGTTTCTATGATGTGTTATGTTTGTTTTCTCCTTAGGGAGGTCATGTCTTGACTCCTCTACCTGCTGCTACACCACTGAAACCAGGCTCTGCTGTAAGTGATAACAGCTCTTCCATGCTGACATCTCTAAATCTAAAACATACCTGCATGTGAGGACTGTCATTAGTTCAAGTCATGCTGTATTCAAGGGTTTTTTCCCTGTGCGCGTGAAAATGATGAGCATAATTTCACAAAATCAGGGCAGGAAATGCAGCCTGGTTCTCCTTATTATCATCCAGATAATGATCTGGAAGAAACGTTGCAGCTGCAGGGGAGTTATTAAATGAAAGAAAGCAGTTATCTCACATAAAATCCGAAACTCATATTTCAGACTTTCCCTTTCTTCGGGGTGGAGCCGACCATCCTCAACGAGCACGGAGAGGAGCTGGAAGGTGAAGCTGAGGGTTATCTGGTAAGTTTCAATTCAGCACAGCCTCATTTTTCTCTGTCACGCTGACTCTATCAGGCAGCAAACAAATACATGTGTGGTAGAAAGGAAAGGAGGAAGGAGACAATGTTTTATTGTTAATGTCGGCCAATGAACCAGCGGCATGTTTATTATCTAAGTGTAATCTAATACTTTTAGATTTTTTTTTTTTAATTTTCAGTTACATTCTTCAGCTTCTTATGTTTTCTGGAAGTATTTTTCCTGGATGTGACTTTTACTTTATTTTATACACTTATTTTTTTACAGTTTAAATAATTGAATGATAATTAAATGAAAAGTAGTGTTTTGGTTATGTGGTGTTCCATTTCTTTGTTGAACTCTTCACTGCATGCTTTTTCAAAGGATGGTTGCAAATAAAATTTCTAAATAGTAATGGCAGTAACACCTTTCTTTCAGGTGTTCAGGAGGCCGTGGCCTGGAATAATGCGTACTGTGTTCGGGAACCATGAGCGTTTTGAAAACACTTACTTCAAGAAATTCCCAGGCTTTTATGTGACTGGAGATGGTAAGATCCAAGAATCAGTGGTAGGCTGGCTATCACTCGCAGACTGAATGTTACTCAGGATAGAGTAGTTCTCAAAATGAACAATTTCTCACTAAAGCACCAAAGCGAACCACAAGACGAGACCAATATAAAGTTTTGTTTTGTCCTCTCTCAGGCTGCAGGCGAGATAAGGACGGCTATTACTGGATCACAGGGAGAATAGACGACATGCTGAATGTGTCAGGTACAGCGCTGCCCCTCAGAACTTATTTTAAGGCTGTTATCTAATTTGACATAAATAACTTTAAACATTCTCAACACATTTCTTTTTTACTATCCTCTCCAGGAACTTTGTTTTATTCATCTCTGCATTGGCGTTGTATTTTTTTTTTTCTCTCTTCAGGCCACCTGATGAGCACAGCGGAGGTAGAGGCGGCTCTGACGGAGCACGCGGCTGTGGCGGAGGCTGCGGTGGTGAGTCGACCTCACAAGGTGAAGGGAGAGTGCCTCTACTGCTTTGTCACCCTCAAAGACAGCAGGGAGTTCAGTCACACACTGGTGGATGAGCTCAAGAGACTGGGTGAGGCCTTTGATTAGAGTTAAAGGGAAAGTCCACTAAAATTCATGCATTTTTGTGTCTCAGTGGGCTCTTGTTTAGCATTTGATCTAAAATAAAATGTCAAATTAAATACATAAAGATTAAAATACAACTTCTGCTGGATATATTTTCTTATTCTATTAAATACAGTCCTGTGAAACACTAAGCACACCCTGTGTGTAGAACCATCTTTAGCAGCAATAATTTGACATAGTTGTTTTTTGTAAGACTTTATCAGTCTCTTGTATCATTGTGGAAGAATTCTGGCCCACTCTTCTTTACAGCGTTGTGTCACTTCATTGAGGTTTGGATAGATTTGTTGCTCACTTATGGTCCCGCCACAACCTTTAAATCAGGTTCAAGTCTGGACTTTGACTGAATCTTTGCACCTTGATTCTTCTCTTTTTCAGCCACTCTGTTGTAGATTTGCTGGTGTGCTCAGACAATTTCAACCAAGTGTTCAGCTGTTGTACAGATAGCCTACTTTGATATACAGAGGAGTTCAGGGTTGACTCAGACTCCAGGGTGCCCAGGTCCTATAGCAGCAAAACCAGCCCAGATCATCTCCACTTGACAGTTCGTGTGAAGTCTTTGTGCTTTTTTTTTGCCCATTGTGGGGTTTGTACACTTTGGACAAACATCTCCACTTTGTTTTCATCTGTCCAAAGAACTTTTGTTCAGATGCAACTTTCCTAACATAAGCTGTTCTTCCATGTTCTTTTTGATAGAAGAGCCTTTCTCCTGCCATTCCTCCCAACCAAAGCTATACCTATTCAATAACTGTACGATCAGAACATTCAACATTTTACATATTAATTGAGGTCTGGACTCTGTGACATGCAGCTCTTTGGGTTTTTTTTTTTTTTACCAGTCTTGAAGTGAATTTGCTTTTTTTGAGGTGGTCAATCATTTGGTAATTAAATGCTACTTACCCACTTAATTGCAATGGAAGCGTTAAGAATGTACTTAGTTTTTTACAGGACTGAAAATTAATACAGCTTAAGAAAACTTGCCCATACGGGAGTTGTGGATTTAAAAAAAATGTCTGGTCTAATTCTTCTTCTTATTTTTTACTTCTTTATCAACAAAGACCAACAGTCAAGGATACTCTTTTGTCAAAAGGTTAAAGTGTCTTTATTATAATGTCTATATCACTCAGGACACCAAAGTCGACTGCATGCTGTAAAATTTCACATTTTCAACCATGTTCCATATGTTCTTGAAAAAATAACAAAGTAAAAACAAACAAAGAAAAATGAAAATAAAAAAACACCCTTTTGGGGTGTAATAAAAGGCTTTTTTTATGCTTCCTGTTTCTGCACCAACAGAACATCATACTTTCATACTTTTATAATTTGGCTTTGAAATAAAATTGTGATGTTTGCAGTTCATTTACAACCAACTATGTTATAGGATAATTTATTTTAGTATATGTGGCATGCATTTCTATTTTCTACATTCTCTTCTCAGTGAGAGAAAAAATTGGGCCAATCGCTACACCAGATTTCATCCAGAATGCCCCAGCGCTCCCAAAAACTCGTTCAGGTAACGATGCAACATCTCTATAAATCGGTGTCATCTTCTTCTACTTGCCTCTTGTATAACATCGTGTCCTCATCCCCTTCAGGAAAGATCATGAGGCGAATCCTCAGACAGATCGCTCGCAACGACAAGGACCTCGGGGACCTCTCCACCCTGGCTGACCCCAAGGTGGTGGAGGTGCTGTTTAGCCAGAGATGGGAAGCCGCAGCCTGAAGAAGAGGAAGAAGAAAAAACCTTTGTCTTCAAACTATGCAATTGTACAGATGAAGGCAATCACAAACTGCTGCTTTTTGGGTCTGAATGATGGGAATGGGGACACAAAGCACAGCACAAAAATACAGCAGACATTAAAATGTTCAGATTGTTTTTTTATGTATGAGAGAAAACAAAACATAATTTAAAATGTCAAATTGAATCTCAGATGTGCTTTTTAAACAAATTTATGAATGCGGGGCTGTTGATGGTTTGTGTTTGGGCCAAAATGTCACACATACTAGTATCTGTGAAGACTCTTTTGTTCAGTATCGTTGGAGGATGACCTGAATCCTCATTCCCAGCTTGTTTTTGACTGATGTATATTTTGAACCTGTGGTGCATTTCTATGAATAAAGTGGTTAATCCAGCTGTTGTTTTTGTTCTTTGCCTTTGAGCACAGCAGCTGATTGACGCCCTCACGTGGCAGGAATCATCCTCTGCATCGGCTGCACTGTGGGTTACCACAACTTCCTTTTAACTGCCATGCGGAGGTTTTTCTACCTTTTGTCATCTAATGATGCACAGACTGCACACACACACACACACACACACAGCTTTGATTATGTGATCTGTACGACGGGGAGCAGCGATTATGGGAGCCCGAAGGGAGGAGAGGGCTCTTTTATCTTAAGAGCAGTGGATTCTTTTGAAACTACAAGTATCTGTTGTTCTGAAAAAGATAGAAAAGGCAACTGTAATCTGTTTCTTTTTAGAAAAAAAAAAGAGAGATTAGGCTTCAGCAGGTTGTAGCTCAGAGGTGCTGTTTAGTGTTAATGGGTTGTGTAGAGTCAGTGGACACGGGCTTTGTCCCTGTGTGTCTCCTCCACGTCGCGCACACGCAGCCATGTGTGAGAGCGTAGGTGGGAAGGACAAGGACAAGAAAAGGGACCCAGCCATGGGCAGCGTTACATCATCACCCCCAGCAGCAGCAGATGTGGTTACCATGACAACCTCTTTACCACCATCACCACCACTGCCCCACATCTTCAACTCTCTCCAGCTCACCCTCCTTTTCTTGCCCCTCCTTTGGTCCCATCAGCAGTCTGCAGATGTTTTGTAACCCGACATTTTAGAGATTGGCAAATCAATCTAGAGTTTCAGATATTTTTTTTTTCACAAAAAAAGAGAAAAGAAAAAAAATAATTCAAATACAGGTTTAGTGTACATTACACCAGTAGTTGTTGAGTCCAAATCAGCTTACGTCACTCATCAAAATAAGCAATGCTTTAAAGCCAAGTGTTTGAGTTTTCTTCATCAGTGAACTCCCCCTTCCAAAATGCTGGTGATGCAGGATTCAGCTGTTGGAGTGATGATGGTGATTTGTAACTTTCTTGAGCTCAGAATCATACAGTATCAGGGTGTAACATTCCCCTGATCTGGTTCATACTGAGATTTTTGAGTCACGGACTCTAACATGCCATGACTAGAAAAACATCAGAGAAACAAATGGGTAGACTGTCAAATGTAATAAATCTAAATATATGCATTATTAGATAAAAAAAAATTTAATAACAAAAAGAAAGATGGTAACTGCAATAAGAAAGATTAAACTTTATTTAATGCTCCATGGCTCCTTGTGGTCTTGTATTATTGCAGCACACTGTTTTGTTGATAACACGCTTATAAAGTCTTTATGTGTATTCTTCATGTGGAAACAATTTGATTTGACCTTCACATCTAAAATTCAAATATAACAATCCACCTCTCCGCCGCCTCCAAGCCAGAATCACTGAGTGACATCTGCAATCTGTGCACACAAAAAACACTCTCAAACACTGTCATTTAAAATGATTAAATTGCACAAACTGTATCTTTAAAAGGCGTGCTGTCAGTGCTGACAGAGCACTCTGACAAAGTTGTAGTCAGCATGACAGCAACAGGCAGAAACCCTCCAGCCTCCAAACAACAGACAATGAATTATTAATGAGCCCCTCGTCATCCAAATGTTGTGATGTAGGATATCTGCACTGCTCCAAACACCATCTGTCTCTCCATACTAATTATGATTGCTAACCTCTAGAAGCTGTGCATTGTATTATTACAGTATAGTATTATTCTTTATGTTACCCCTTCTTATATTTTACTATTATTTACATTTGAAATATAGCTTAAAAACACATGGTTGCATCGCTCTGTGGCCACTGTTCTTTCTGCTTGTGAAAACATCAGGCAAATGTTCTAATATTATGAAGAAATGTTCTTATTTTATTTAATTATGTATTTAATTATATATGTATTATGTATTTATGGGAGCATGTTAGTGTGGTGGTTAGCAATATGGCGTCACAGCATGGAGATCCGGGGAATCTTTTTGAGTGAAGCTTTCATGTTCTCCTCGTGCCGGCCTGGGTTCTCTCCGGGTACTCTAGATGGGCTGTAGGTGTGAATGGTTGCTTGTGTCGCCGTGTTAGCCCTGTGATAGATTGGTGACCTCTCCAGTGTGTACATCGCCCAAGGACAACTGAGATAGGCTCCAACAGCCCCAAAACCCTGAATTAGATAAGTGGAAGAAAATGGATGGATTCATTTAATCTAATATCTCAATTCTATGTTATTCTTATGTTAATTTTCTTGATCACTGTGTTTTTTTTTCTTATTCTGTTTTACATTTTAAAAGTCTTTAGAATTATTGTTTTCTTCCATCATTTAAAAAGCACAGCCTTTTTTCTTAAAAAAATCAAATTATATTTTTGCCAGTGTGGCACAATCCAAATAAACTCCTTTTGTGGAGAAGAGCCTTCCACCCCGTGGCTATGCCTAGAAACTCTGTCCTTAAAAATTACAAACAGGATTGCTGAGAAAGGGCAGCCCTGGCATAACCCATCACCCACCAGAAACAAGTCCAACTTATTGCCGGCTATGCCGACCAAACTCTTGCAACGGTTGTATAAGGATTGAGTGGCCTGTAGCAATGGGCCAGACAACCCATACTCCCAGAGTAACCCTGGTCTGCCAATCCAGAGGTACCGCCCACACAACATATTCTTCATATAATATCAGCATGATAAAAATTTTATTAAACACAAACCATATCCATATGGTAAAATGGTAAACAGTGCAAAGATGTTTTAACATCTGGAATTTGCAGGATTGTTCGTTCCTTTAAGGATTATTGTTCAAAAATCTCACGTCATTGTTTCATGTTCTTTTACTCAGACAGGGATTCAGCTATCCTCATCGAGATTACTGTATTTTTCAGACCATGAGGCGCACCGGATTATAAGGCGCTATGTTGATGAATGGGTCTGTTTTCATACATAAGGTGCACCGGATTATAAGGCACATTAAACAAAACAAAACAGTCAAATAAGTCAAACCTTACTCATTCCTCTTGCTTCCTCCACTTCTGTACCATTAATGTTGAATTCTCTTGCAGCTGCTCTATGTTGTTGCAGTATATGTTGTTCCGGTGTTTTTCTCATTTTTGCCATGTAACTTTGCACTGTCCACTTTCTGCTGTAATAAAACAAATTTCCCACGTGTGAGACTAATAAAGGTTATCTTATCTTATCTTATATTATTGACTAACCTCATATTGTGGATGGATTATCTCAGTTGTTCTCACTGAAGTTTGGTCAGTTTACAGTATCTTTCCATGTGATTGCATTTGTTAAAAACCACTGGGAACTTTTATCGAGTGGAAAAACCGTAGCGTTCATCCTCCAGCTTCACTGTGTTATGCTTTATGTTACGCTAACATAACTGTGTTGCTAGCGAACATGTAGCACAGCATTGTATACCAGTATTTTTTTGTTTTCAATTATGTTGGAAGTGATAGTAGAGCTGTACATTTAATTTTCCAGAAATCTCTCATTCAGAACATGGTATATCATGTTTAAGTAACTAGCGAATCCAGCGAGCTAACTTCCTGCTAACTTCCTGCTAACTTCTAACTCTGTTAAATTTAATCATTTCTGTTTTCATGGATGCCTGGATGTTAAACTTAATTGTTTCACCTCTGTCAATGTGCCCCAGGGCAGCTGTGGCTACAATGTAGCTTGCCATCACCAGTGTGTGAATGTGTGTGTGAATGGGTGGATGACTGAATGTAGTGTAAAGTGCTTTGGGGTCCATAGGGACTAAGTAAAGCGCTATACAAATACAGGCCATTTTACCATTTAAAGCAGCAACGCTGACCATTTTATTAAAGATGAAAGAATTCAGACTAATAATTATAGATACATATATATATATACATACAGATAATATAAGATATATATATATAAGATAAGATCTTATCTATATATATATATAGATAAGATATATATATATATACAGATAATAATTTAGCTCTTATTATGCTGCAGTGTTCGTTTGACTTTGGGACCTGAAGCGGACTGCGAGGCTCCTGACTACAATAGCTGTAATTTTCCAACAATCCGTCAAGCAGTGCGGCTTCTTAGCTTACCAAAATCGTACTAAAAAATTTTTTGGTCAGATTTTTGAGCGCCGTGTTCCACATAAAATCTGTTCGAGATCAGTAAACACAACCAGAATTTATACATAAGGTGCACCGGATTATAAGGCGCACTGACGATTTTTGAGAAAATTAAAGGATTTTAAGTGCGCCTTATAGTGCCGAAAATACGGTAAATGCCATGTGACCCAGAGATTTCATCACCATACATTTCAGTCTGTGTAGAGACAGAGGCCTGCTGGGGGAGACCCAAAGATGTGAACCGTGTGTGTGTGTGCCAGTTCCATGAAGAAGACTGGGCACATCCAAAACAAATTACACAGACAAAGGGAGAATCAAGGAGGCACCAAATGAATGGCGTCTTTTTGTTTTTGCTCCTCAAAAGACGGACAGATGGTCTAACTGAACTTGAAGCCTGTTGGATCTTTTTTTTTGGTGTTCTCAGTTTGTGTTTGCAAGGAAGCTTTGAGATAACCTGATTGGGATCAGCAGATGTGATATCTGCAGCATGTCAAAATAGCTGAATGGCATCAAAAAATCTGATAAAGTGATTAAAGTTACAGTACTGTGCAAAAATCTTAAGTCACCCCTAATTTCTTTACATTTTGCAAGGAAAATGGAAAACGGGTGCAGTGATTTAGTAAAATGCGCAAACAGCAATATATAAGGCAAAGTTTGTTAGCAGTTAGTATCAACACCTTTATTCTTCAACACAGCCTGAAGTCCCTTAGACAGCTTTCTTCTACTAAAGTAGTCTTCAAGTATGGATCTCCAGGCATCTTGAAGGACATTTAAAGGTTTCATTTGGATGGTGACTGTCTGTTGTTTGCTGAGATAATCCCACACTGCTCCAGTAATGTTTTGGACTCTTTCCATGACCTACATTATTCCATTGTGCGTTTTTTTCTGTCCAGTTATACTGCATTGGAGTGTGTTTGGAATCACTGTCATGCTAAAAAGTTAAGCCTTTGCCAATCAGAAATTTTTCAGGTAGATCAAAATCTGAACATTGTCTTCTGTATTCATAATTCCACAAATTTGATGAGATCCCCCAAACCACCAACTGAAAGGCAGCTCCAAACCACAATGGAGCCTCCACTATGCTTTAAAGGTGGCTTTAGACACTCACTGTTTCACCTCTCTCCCCTTGCCTCAACCATATATATATGATGACAACTAAAAAATTTGGCATACCTCATCTTTCTCTACCTCCTTCCTTTCCTCACGAATGGCTTCTTTACAACTGCCACCGAGAGCATTTCCGATTAGGCTTCGGTGAACAAACGATGAATCAACAGATGAAGGTGCAGATGCCTCTCTCAAGTTTTTCCTCAATGATGACTTTCAAATGCTGTCATCTGCTAAACATTTTTTTGTAGACTTGGCATTTCTCCAGTTTCCTCAGATTTTTTTGAGGACACACTGCACACCATACCACAGTAATGGAGGTTTGTGTCAAACCTCTCTTTGGCCTTTTTCAGATTCTTTTATTCAACTAAAGAACTTGTGTGTTTTTTTGATAGACTGCTAGTAAGAGAAAGTAGCCAAGGTCTAAAAAAGAAGTCTGAAAAACCTATATAACATCTTTGGATGGGATAAAATCTTTGGAAACTGTTGAAATGTGCCAGTAAAAACACAATATATACTATGTATTTGATGGGACACTTATTTCTATGTACTCTGACTTTTGAAACAGAAGGAGTTGCTTGCCTCTTAGTATTAGCAGGAATACAGGATAAAGGCATTCTAATATGTTTCTGATTAAAGCTTTAAAAAACAACAACAAGAAAACACTTGATACTTTATGTTTTAGTAATAATACTTTGTAAACACTTTCACTTTTAGATTACGTTTACATAATGCGGCTGCACTCGTTCACATTTCCTGTAGATGTTTTCTTTGGTGGATATTGTATTTTTGATTCTGCGCCAGCCCTGCTGCTTCAGTTCAGGGTTCAAACAGTTGTCACACTCCTCCACACAAAGGGTCTGTCTGTTTACTCATACAATGGTGCGTTTCTTGTGGCGCTAATACCCCCAAAAACTTGACACCCAGCGTCAGTCATGCTGCTTCCCCAGTATGACTAGACGGGAACCTCAGGATGAATAATGATGTAATAGGGGAGGGAGGAGAAGGGGAGGGCCTTCAAGCAAAGCTCTTGCTTTCCATGAATTCTCCTTGGGGCCAGACCTCTCGCCTGTGTTGGGCTTTTTGTACCGTTGGCATGACAACCTCTCAGCTAATGGCACAGCCAGGCCCATTGTGTCACTCATTGTCTGTTTGAGGCCTTTGCACACAGCTGCAAGCATGTGCAATTTAGGGTCCAATTTTTTGACAGATTGCATGCTGAACAACGCAGCGTGGAGCCCTCAGAAAGGTTAATGCTGTCAGCAGGAAGCACGGAAGATGAAGGCAGTTAAGTAAAAGTGAATAAAACATGTCTTTTTTAAGATTGTACATGCTGTCTTAAGTTTCTGGAGAGCAGTTCATTTATTTTCTAACAGGTTTAAAATGTGAACAAAGACAGGGAATAGCCAAACACTGAAGATGAATATATTCGTTGTATTTAGGGTAACATATTTAATTTAAAAAGTGGCAGATTGTAGTCTTTGGTGCATTAAAAGTTGATGCATCACTAAGTTTCAATTTTCAGCATTTGCAACTAGCTTATTTTAAAACAATCCGAGTCATTTAAAAGCCCCCTAATGTAATGGATTCTTATGAAACAGTAGTACTAATCCTCCTAACCTGAAAACAAGAGATTAACAAAGAAAAAATTTTCACAAATGTTTACAGGACAGCAGGAGTGTTAACAAGTCCCCACCACCCCAGTAGGATGGCACAGGGAGGAACAAGAACATGGCAGAGTGCCCAGTACAAATCTGAATATTTGATCATAAGTAAATTGTGCATGATTCCTGCAAAACTCTGTGATATAATAATGCCGTAATATATGTGCTAACAGTCACTGAACAGAAGAGTACCCAAATGGAGAAGGTTGAGTAAAACCCACAATCTAAAGCTTCAATCCAGAAACAGGCCGAAGTCATTAACATACATTGCAGCAACTTGACTGGAACAGGTAAAAGACCTCCACCTATAGGGGCAAGTGGTAAGAGGTCAGAAATATGGGTAGGAGCAAGCCCATGAAGGCCTTGACAGTGATCAATAAAACCTTTAAGGGTATTCTTAAACATACTGGGAGCCAATGTAAAAGGGTTACAACCTGAGTGATGTGATGCTGTCTCTTAATCTTGCTTTAAACCATTGCATTTGTGCACTGTTTAATGGATTTTCTCTTGACACAAGTAAAAAAATAAGTGTTCTTTGCAATGGGAACCAGCTAATGGAAGAATTTGTTTATCTATGAGCCGTTAGATGATCTAATGGCCAAGACTACCTGCATTCCATTAGGATTTAAATTAAAAGAAGAAACACACTGTCTCTGAATTACATGCCTGAACAGAGTGTATAAAAAAAAATAAAAGGGGTCCCCTAAATGACCCCTGTGGCACACCATACCAACAGATGCAAATGGAAAGAAATCTGTCCAGTGAGATTGAAGAAGAAATTCAGCTGATGGGATTGTAGAAATCACTTAGCACATAGCCAGACAACCGTGCTCCATCCTTCATGTCTTCAGCAACTCATTTTTAAGGCTTACTTTGGCCTCATCTGCACTCAGAAAATTACTTTAGAATTTTCTTGGTCTGCTATTAAACGGTTTACATCCTGCAGCTCAGCTTCTCTGCTGTCTATAGTCTCTTAAACAGTGGGGATGGTGACACTTATACCTGTGATCTCTGGAACTGATCTGATCTTCTGTTGTTTTGGGATTATTTTCCTCCCAAGATTTTTCTGCTATCAGCTGAAGTTGTCTTGCTTTGCTCTGTTTACGACCAGCAGCTCTTTTATTCTTCAGACTTTCACCACTGCTCTGCCTAATATATACACCGTCTCTCTGCTTTGGTCTACAATTTTACAAATGAGCTGTTTCTGTTTTGAAATTCTCCCTCCAACCGTCATCTAGAAATTCACTACTGTCCATGTAATCCATGCAAAAGAAAAAGCCTTGACAAGTGGTTCCACCTGTCAGTCAGCCATATATTTAGTTAACCATCTAAAAAAAACAAGGACTCAGCATTAAAGTGGCTCCTTGAGGAAGAACTAGACCAGGGGTGCCCAATCCCAGTCCTCAAGAGCTACCGTCCCACAGCTTTTAGATGCATCCTTGTTCCGACACACCTGAATCAAATGAATGGCTTGTTATCAGGCCTTTGTCAAACTTGATGGCATGCTGAAGAGGTAATCAAACCATTTGATTCAGCTGTGTTGGAATAGGGATGCATCTAAAAGCAGCAGGATAGTAGCTCTCGAGGACTGGGATTGGGCACCCCTGAACTAGATAGTCGCTGGAAACATGTCTCACCTGCAGCATACTTTATTGTTACTCAGACTGTGCATTCACACAAATGCTCAGACATCCTCAGGAGCATTCAAATAATCAGCACATCTGTCTATCCTTCCAGTGGCATAAAATCAGTATCATTGTTTCAGCCCTGCACGTCGATTCCCAGTGCTCAGAGTTCTATAAGCTGTCAGCTGAGTCTTCAGACATCAGCTGCAAAACTCCACAAAGGAGAGAGAGCACGAAGTCGTCTCATCTGTTCAGTGAGATGCATGGAGATTTGAGAACTCAAGGGGGAAATGGCTCTAAACAATCTGACAGAGACGACCAGACAGCCGCCGCTGCATTATTCATCACAGCCCAAATGGAAAATGTGGATCTTTTTATCTTTTTCAATCACAGCCAAATGTCAGAGCAAACATTCAAAGGCAGTGTCATTTACAGAAGTGGTTTAATACACATGCACAGTTTTACTTACCTTACTTTATACTTATAAAATAACCTGAACTAATGTTACAGCTGTTGACTAGAAAGACAGCGAGAGAAGTTATTTTACAGTATTTGTTTGCAATAGGAATCTGGCATTTCAGTCATGGGTCACAATAGGTGGAACAATTACATTTTTTTTGGTGCTGTGCAGTCTCAGTGATGGAATTGTCACTAAAAATCCTAAAAAACATCTTTGATGACTGATTTATTTTTCTGTTCTTATCAGTTAATTGGAACAGCTTCAAGTGACTTTATAGAGCAGAGTGGCTTTAAGAAAGCGAGGGCAAAGAGAGATAAAACAAAAGCATAAAACCCTGTTTTTACACTCGTGTCCATCATCATTGCATTTCTTGAGCATAATATCTTAGGACAGGGGTGGGCAACTCCAGGCCTCGAGGGCTGGCATCCTGCAGGTTTTAGATGTGTCCTTGATCCATCACAGCTGATTCAAATGGCTAAATTACTTCCTCAACATGTCTTGAAGTTCTCCAGAGGTCTGGTAATGAACTAATCATTTGATTCAGATGTGTTGACCCAGGGTAAAATCTCGAGGCCTGGAGTTGCCCACCCCTGTCTTAGGAGGTGGTGGCATTAAAATGCAAATCTTAGAAATTTAGTAAAGAATGCTTTATTTTTATTTCTTTGTTCAAGCAGGGATTGCTTTTTTGTTTTATGTTTTTCAGAGGAGAAAACTGCCCAAAATAAATAACATGTACAGCAAAATGAACCTAGAACAATAAAAAATGAGCAAATTTTCACACGATTTCTCACTTGCAGCTCACATTACTTACCCAGACAGCATTCGCAGAGGCTACAAATTAACACATGTAAACCGATCAACACATGTGACAAATGCACCAGAGAACGAAGCATAAATGAGTTACAACACAAAACGAGTTTCCAGATGATGGAAAAGCCAATGAATGCCCATTGCAGCGTTTGTTTTCTGCAGTATGCCCTGCTGGTGCTCTGTCAGTCTCTGCACATTAAGTACATTAGCGGTTCCAAAGCCCAGATTTCTGGTAAATCTTTTCCTGGAAAACTCATCACACAGGATGTGATGAGTCTAATCAAACAATCGTCCATTAGTCAAACTTTATTTAGCTTTGTGCACCATGCAGCTTAGGAAAACAAGAAAAGAGCTGTTAACATGTAGTAGAAGATGAGTCAGGCTACACAAGGGACACAAACAGGCAGAATTCAAGCCAAACGTGAAATGCATGAATGATGAGACTAGAACAATCTGGCAGCGTAAAGATGGCTGAAGGTGAACATGTGTGAATGCTGGAGTTATTTCAGAGGGAAATAGAGAAGTTTGTAGCTATCTAATTCAATTCAATTCAATTTTAATTTAATTTAATTTATATAGCGCCAGATCACAACAACAGTTGCCTCAAGGCGCTTTATTGTACAATAGTACATACAAAGAAAACCCAACAATCATATGACCCTCTATGAGCAAGTACTTTGGCGACAGTGGGAAGGAAAAATGCCCTTTTAACAGGAAGAAACCTCCGGCAGAACCAGGCTCAGGGAGGGGCGGCCATCTGCTGTGACCGGTTGGGGTGAGAGAAGAAAAGAATGGGATAAAGACATGCTGTGGAAGAGAGGCAGAGATTAATAACAGGTACAATTCAATGCAGAGAGGTCTATTAACACAGTGAGTGAGAAAGGTGACTGGAAAGGAAAACTCAATGCATCATGGGAATCCCCCGGCAGCCTACGTCTATTGCAGAATTACTAAGGGAGGATTCAGGGTCACCTGGTCCAGCCCTAACTATATGATTTGGCAAAAAGGAAAGTTTTAAGCCTAATCTTAAAAGTAGAGATAGTGTCTGTCTCCCGAATCCAAACTGGAAGCTGGTTCCATAGAAGAGGGGCCTGAAA
>VUQR01011527.1:0-27925 GCA_015108515.1 Hemichromis elongatus
CAGAAATTTCTTTCTGTGTCTTACCCTCTTGCTTGAGGGTGTCAATGATGGCCTTCTGGACAGCAGTCAGGTCGGCAGTCTTACCCATGATTGAGGTTTTGAGTAATGAACAGGCTAGGAGTTTTTAAAAGCCTCAGGAGTCTTTTGCAGGTGTTTCGAGTTAGGTTAATAGCTCGTTTAGTGAACCTTTTCATGATATGCTAATTTTTTGAGACAGGAATTTTGGGTTTTCATGAGCTGTATGCCAAAATCATCAATATTAAAACAATTTAAGGCTTGAACTACTTAAGTTGTGTGTAATGAATCTAAAATATATAGAAACTCTGTTTATCAGTACATTGCAGCAAATAATGAACTTTATCACAATATGCTAATTTTTTGAGAAGGACCTGTATATGAGACCAGAAATTTTGGTCTAAGCTGACTGATAGAGTTGCTTCCCATTTTGCAGTAGGAAGGGATATTGATCCATCTATTTTGGAGTGTCCTGAATATTTTAGACAGTAATTTTCTGGGGATTGAGATTAAGGAATTGTACCACACTTGATGGTGTTTGTAATTTAACTTGATTAGGTTTCAATTTATTTTTTACTATTGTTAATAGTTTGTTAACAATAGGTTGTTAATTTGTTGATATTCTAATAGCTAAATACATTACAAAAATTCCATCCATCCATCCATTCTTTCCATTTCAGCATCATAGGAGGCTAAGCCTCTCAGTGGACGAGAGAAGGGATACACCTCAAACAGGTCAAAAGACCATGGTGTACCCAGATTGTGTGCCTCTTTATAGTAGGGTTAACAGAGAGACACACATAATCTATAATTACATGCAATCAATAATCACCAATGAACCTAACATGCAAGTCACTGGACTGTTATTAAATGTAGAATTTATTTGACAAATAATTAAAAACTAAAGGGAAACAGTCCTAGCTACATTATTTGTCACACAAAATTTGAGGAATAAAACCGTACAGTGTTCCACTTGCAAACAGGATGAAACACATAGTCACCATCTATGCGACAGTCATGCCATTCAGAGGTTGACTTTCCAGACCCACCTCTCCATACTGAGTAGACTGTTAATGGCCCTGGACCATTCAGTTTGGTGCTGTTGAGTCAAAGAGTCCAAAGAAACTCCAAGGCACAATGAAAGTAAGTGCTGCCCGTCCTAGAACTCAAAAGATGGTGAACTGTGCAATGAAAACAGAAGTCTAGTGTCTGAGCCCAAATGGAGTTGCCACAGGTGTAAAAACTCATTCAAAAACTAACTAATCCTTTACTGCTTCAATAGGAAAACAGTAAAGCTTGGCTGAAATTGCATTTTAATTGCACATGTCCATATAGCTGTAGCTCAGGAGGTAGAGCACATCATTTTCTGATCGGAAGGTTGTTGGTTTGACCCCTGGCTCCCCCAGTCTGCATGCCAAATGTGCAATGTACAGAATGTTTATGGTTTACATAACTGCTGTAGTCCGCTACCAAGTCTTGCTGTTGTCGAAAGAAACTAAACATTCAAGGGTGTAACCAGTTAACTTTTATGTGAAGTCCATCAAACAGGACTCTCCTGTTTCCTAGAGGTGGCAAGTCATCACTACTGGTTCGCACCCTCAGGTATTATATCAGCATAAGCCATAAAACTCTTTACAGATAGCAAAACACATTCTTGACACTTTTATTATGATCTCTTTTAACAATATTACAGTACAATATCCCTAATATCATGTTTATTTAAGCACACTGGAGCTTAGGGGGGTAGCAGATTGATATGAAAAATGGGCATCTTATCTTAGTCCCACTTGGGTAAACTGTCCCACCTATGCAAGACTCAGGCCACAAGAAATCTGAGACTGATTTTTGATATATGAATTTATTACATTAAAACCCAACTCTATACAACTGCCATCTCATTTAAAATGTAAATTAAAAATAGAATTCACAATAAAGTACGGAAAACAGATCTAAATTTTAAAATGATAAAATAAACAATTACAAGAAAAATATTTGCTGGTTTTCAATGTGATGGTAACACATCTCAAAAAGTTATAACGAGCCCTTGTTAGTTATGTCTTTTGACAACCATTCATAAACAACTTGAACTAAGGAGAGTTTTTAGCAGAGGAGTGTTGTCCCATTATTGTCTGATATAGGACTTCAACTTCTTAGTGTATTTTTTTTTTCATTATAGATTCATTGTTTTAATTAGTGAAAGGTATATATTACTGGTGGGCTGGACTCTTTTACTATGATCTTGTTGTAATAGGTGCAGTATGTGATATCTTGCAGAAATATGAAATATTATAACGTATCATTGCCATCTGACATCTGAAAGAACCATGTGTTGTTCTTAAAACTTGTATATATATTTTTGGAATTGAAGGCAGCATTCATTATGTTAAAGCTACATATTCCAAAAAATGGTGGCAGTTCTACATGTGATTCACATATGACTTCTTCTTTACATTATGAGTTTAACCTGCATTTGGATGATTGGGTGGATGGATGGTTCATGGATGCTATGCACACCTTCTACCATATGCAGTGTTGGGAAGGTTACTTTAAAAATCTATTCCACTACAGATTACAGAATACATGACCCAAAATGTATTTTGTAACATATTCCATTAAGTTACTCAATGAGTGTAAAATATTCTGAATACTTTGGATTACTGATTATATTGTCATGCTTTTTACGACTACATGAATGTAGTATTGCTGTGTGATTTATTACTATTACTGAAGGCTACTCGCCATACTAATACCAACTAGATTTTTAAATCTTAATATAAAATGAGTAACAGTAGGGTGGACATTAGCTAAGGCTGTAGTTTTTGCAGTGATCTTGTATAAAACTATTTCTGTATCAGTAATATGTTTTCTGTTTTTTTTGCTAATAATCATGTGGAACAGCACATGATTATTTGCAGCTAGCAGGTTGTTAATGCTATCCATCAAGTCTAAAAACAGCATGTTAATACATGGAGATCCTGAAGGCTGCTCCAAAAATGATCGAATTATGTTTCAAACATTTCTTCAATTCTTTTCCAAACCCCAGCAACTGTCTACTGTAAGTTTTAAGTGTATTACTAAAACAAAAAATAAAAGCGTTGTAAGATCTCACTTGTTTGTTTTTATTCAGGCATACACTTACACTTTGTTTATTCAGAGAGATGAAGCTTGTGTCTCTTTCATACAGTGATTGTGCTTAACTGTATTAATCTAATTAGACATTATGAAACAGATGACAGGTAAAAGTGATTTTTTTTAAGAAATCTACTACACCTACAAGCAGTACAAAAAATGTATGTTGCATAAAAAGACACAGGCTGTTTGATCCTGAAGTTGTAGAGCTGTTTTGCGTATTCCCTTAAAGAATCATGCCATGCCACTCAGCAGCCATCCTGGCAATGCTCTGATGGCAATGTCCCCAAGCACTTTATTCATCGGCTTTGTATGATGCGTTGCACTTGTTCACTGGATTACTGGCTTTAATTCCTATGTTGTACTTGATAAACTTGATAATTTAACTTAATTCTCAACATTCCCATGTTTCTCTTAAAATACACAATTAAAAAAATAACATCCTATTAATAAAATTTCTAAATGTAATCCTTATAATGTTTTACCAGCAGCTAGAAAAAAAGTTTTTATTCCATTGTCATCTATCATAGTTTTCATTAGCTGTTCTCAGCATTTTAACTTTCGTTGTTTCTTTAAAGCAAGTTTTAGTCACTCCATTATTTATAAGTAAACAAATTTTATGAGAGCAGTGTCTGGTGAGTACTCACTGGCTCATCGGTACACAGAGATAAATCAATAACCGTGTCCTCCAACATACGCACTAGCACACATAATCACCATTCAATGCTTGTTTAGCTCATCTCATGTGGCCTGTGTTTGTGCTGTTTGACCTTTGAGATGGGAAAGACGTATGGATCAATTCCTCCATTCTGGAGACTGGGAGAACTAATTGTGGGCATAGAAATCCTCACAAATACTTGAGCAGAACAGCATTAGCAGCAAAACACCAATACGTATCCACACACAAGCCCTGAAAAGCATGTTTTCATTGGATATATGTTTGTCTGCAGCCTGGGTGACAGCTGGCTGGGAGACTCCGTGCTATGCGATTGAACTACAAGTAAATGGTCTGTGTAAAATGGCCTTTTATGGGACTGTAGAGGAAGATGTTTCACACCCTATTTAACTCTTCACCATTGTTTGGACAAAAAAGATTCAATCTGCAGGAGATTAAGTAGAGTAATGCCAAGTAACAGCAATTTGTTCAGCATTACAAGGTACCACAGCACAGAGCAGGCAAGCAGATCTGGAGTTGTGTGAAGTTGAGTAAGTGTTGTAATAGTACAAGGAAATGTCACCTCCTTAACATAAATACACCTCTTCTTCCAGTTTGGTGAGAACTTGTACTACCTTAAAACTGCATATTTGTCTGAGAAGGCTTTTAAGTCCACACAACCTAGTGAACACCCTGTTGCTGGATGTCAGATAAGGGGAAAGTCAAAGTCCACAATGTTGGAAGAAAAAAACTGAGTAAGAGGAATATAATATGACAGACACAGGTCATATTCATAATAGTGATAACCAGGACTTCATGATAAAGAGAACGGGGACTACCAGGTAGGTAGAAAACATGCTATAAACAAAAGCTAAGAAAGGGATATACAAGGAAATAATAACATCCAAAAGAAAATAGAAATCGTTTAAAATGGAACAATCCAGCCAATGAAAACGATTCAAGTAAAGATTCAGAATAGCACAAAAATACAACCACATCATGACAAAAAGGGACGTACACTCAGTTGCAGACACCTGAACAGACACGTGAACAGAAGGGAAGTAAAAACAATGAAAATCACACAAGGAACAATGATCCTAAATAAAATAGGAAGTAAACTGAAAGAGGGAATAGCAAACTCACAGAGATGGTGGGACACGGATATGAGGAAACATAGGAGGCATATAAAAAAAAAAAGACTGATAATGAAAATCAATATTTAAAAAGTACAAAAGAAGTAAAAGTGAGCATTCTAATCACAGATAATAAACAAAGTGACAAAATTTAATCCTAAAGATTTTACATGACATTAAACATCAGGAAACTTAATATTTGTTCAGAAAAATCAACATACATAAGTGAGAAATATATCTCATGTATCTTTGTAGTTTATTACAATTCCCAGGCAAACATTTACATTAGCTCTAAAGCCATTAGCATGATTTAATTAAATAGCTTTGCAATGACAGATTATAATATACCATTAGAAGTACTGTCCAGTCTTACTTGTGGGCTTATGTTTATTCAGCCCCACTGTCCCTGGGCCTGAACCCAGAAGTAGCAGAGTTAGGGTTAGCCAGATAGGGCCTGACAGGCTGTAATGAAACACACAGATAAAGAAGTGGCAGACAGGGAGATAGAAGCCAGTCTCTCATAAGCGCTGGAGATTAGGCTGACTCCTGCTTTACATTCCCCAGTGAGCAGAGCACCAGGAACATGAGCCATCCAGCCCACTAAATCCTTTCTTCCCTTCTCTGTGCTCTATGACCAATCGCATGTTTCTGGTAGAAATGTTCTGAATCTGAGTTGGTGAAGAAGAGACAAGAACTCACATTTTTGTGATGATCTGACCACTGCATAGACCAGATGGAAAGAGAGGGAGTGGCCTGCTGCCAGCAGTCATGCAGAAGGTCTGGCAAATTGTCGTGACTTGAAACAATGACTGATTCGAAAAGAAAACAACCACGGTGGGAATACACGATTACTGAATTCAGCTTCTGTGTGACTTATCTGACATGACACTCTGGAGATGGGAGAATTAATTTCTTGACAGTGAGCATATGTTATGCACATATCACATAATAGCACCAGGAAAAGTCTTGCTTGTGATCATTGCACCTGTTTTAATATTGAGTAAATGAGAAATTTCAGCAACATTCGTTCCTACCAAGACTTAAAAATTATGTATTTTAAGGTAGAAATTATCGAGCAAAAACGTCAATAAAAAAAACACACACACACAGAATAGGCTCAAAAATACTAACACACATTCAACATTTAACACACACAAATAACAGCTTCTGCTATTGAAGACAGTTATGAACATTTCAACACAATACACTCTGGACTTGACTGTTTTGTGTAGAGTTGTAGCACTGGAAGAACTATATCAACAAAACTACCTTAAGCCTGGTTTAATTGTTTTTACTGTCATTAAAAGAAACAATTCTAAGATGTAAGTTGCAAAGTGGCTTGCAGCTAGTCAGTTGCTTATGTAGAAGGGTATCAGCAAAGCTATCAGTTGCTGGGATTAAGATCAACTTATTTCTGTTTTGGCTCCCTGAACTAATACTATGGTTTGTTAGTTAAATATTTAATTTTAGGAGGTTTCAGCCTTTTATTACCCATGTGGTTGCTACTGTTGCATACATTGGACATTCAATCATGCAGTATCAGAACTGAGTAGCTTCAATACAGCATGCATTCTCCAAGTATCTACAACTCTACCAAAGAGATAGAGTACCTACATCTATTAAAGGATTTACTAAAGGATATTTCCTCATTTGGTGTCTTTATGATTGTTGTGGAGAGTACAATCTAAGATACTGTATCTGTTAAAATTCTCCTATATATATAACACATATGCAACTGTCCACTTACTGAGAATATGGTCACGGATGATATATCTGACATATTACTTTATGATGATCAATGCTGCATCATTAACTCTCAAATGTGCATTCACATTTGTAATGAGTGGTTTAATGCTGTGCAATTGCTACTATAATGTAAAATTCATCAATATAAAATTGACAAAGAACTATTTCAACTTGATAGATGGACTACAAGAAGTACTTTTTTACACTGTACTTTTAAGGAAATAATTCTTCTACTGTTATCTCCTTCACTGAAATTCAGAGATGATTGACTAGCAGGTTTGCACAAAGGCACACCTTGTAAGCTGGAGAGGCACTGACATTTTACAAATTTAGAAGACCTTATTCTATTAAAACTGTCAGCCCCTCTAACCAGGCTGACAGAGAATCAGATCCCAGTTGAAACAAGTATTCCTAAACTTATAATGACTTTTTCTGCAGTAATGTCAATGTTTACTCCCTCCAAATGATCACTATGTTGATTAGAGAATATTCAGATGATATATATAGTCTTACCAGAAATAATGATTCAATTTTAGGGATGATTAATCTGTCTTTATTATTGCCCGTGGATTAAACACACATTCTTACTTAGTGCTTGATTCAGCTGTCTTTGCTCATTATAAGCCAATTTCTAACCAGTAGTTATAAAACACCTGAGTGACGATCGGCCGAGGAATGGCTTATTTGAAGAGTTCCAGTCAGGATTTAGAGTGCGTCATAGCAATAAATTAAATTTCTGGCTGATAGTTTGATCACACCATGTTTTGGCATTCTTCTTCACACATACTCATGCAAAAGGTGTGCTGTCAGCCATGTATTCTGACCTTATTTTCTGAAGTTTGTCCCTTACCTTGAAGATGAGATGAGTGTGAATGTGTGCGGTTGTCAGTCTCTCTGTGGCCCAGGCTCTAGTCCCTGGGGACCCTGAATTAGGTAAGCTGTTAAAAATTGTTATTTCTTTCACCACAAGAAATAACAATTTCCTGCACTTTCACTCAGCATGGGAAATTAATTAAAGGCAGAAGTTATAACAAGTTGCCTTTTTTCACCTACCATCATGTCACTGTAATACTCTGAGAAGATAGTCATGAAGCACCATTACTTGTCACACAGAGGCAGTGCTATAGGCTACGTCCACACTAATGCGTTTACGTTTGAAAATGCATCGTTTTGTCTCCGTTTTGCCCTGTCCAGACGTAGCTGGGAATCTCCCAAAACGAAGATATTTTTTACGGTTTGGCCTGTCATCCACACAGAAACACAGTTTTGAAAACTGATCTTTTTAAAAACTCCGGCCAAGGTGAAGATCTGCGTTTTCTCCGTATTCAGCGTTTGCGTGTGGACAGACATAACCGGAGTTTTAGGATCCACGACGTCACTTTCTGCGACACAAATGCTGACATCAGGTTTGCGACCTGTGTTTGCATTACAGCATGGATGCTCTCAGAGCTGCGCTCGCGTTATCAATTGTCCAAATGTTTTTTGCTTGTTTATTTTTACATGTTTCATGTTTTGTTAAACGTAAGCAGGAAGGCAAAAAAGTTAACCTGACTGGTTAGGATACGGGGAACTACTGCCACCTACAGGTCTGGCATGTCAATGAATGTGCTTAACAATGCCCTTATGCGGTTACGTGTGGACGGAGTTTTTTTAAAAAACAAGGTGGTGTGGACGCAAGTTTTTTCCGGGGCAGATATTCGTTTTTAAAAACCCCGGCTATGTGTGGACTAGGCCTAAGAAGGTAGGTGTACTGACGCCCTGATTATTTAATGTCCTTGTTCTTTGTTCACCTTTACAACTGAGTCCAAAGTAAAAACAACATCCTTATTTTAACTTATTTTAACTTTTAACTTTAAACAGATGTTTCCAAAACCAACGCAAGTTATTTTTGTGGTTGATACTCACCATATGCCTGTCACATCACAGAAGGGTTAGTTAGTCTGTTTTTTTTATTGGTTTCCCTCCTGATGCTACCGTGGGTCATATCAGAGAGGAGAATTATATCTCCTACCGTACACGGACATTTAGGTTGTAAGACTTCCTGACTTAAAGTGTAGCCCTTATTCATGACTCCATGTTGACCTAAGGATGACCCACAGCCCATTAGTGAGTTATGGTTGAATAGTTTCTATTAAAGCATAAGAGCCAAAGCTAGCATAGTAATGCTGCTCTGACACTGTAAGAGAGCTGCTCTCAAACCAACAGGGAAATTAGGAAAAGTGCTCAACTAATCCAGGACCGCAGTCCAGTTTTTTGTCTCTGTGAGCTTTGCCTCCCACGGTGCATCTCAGCCAGAGCAGGGCCAGATTGCTGAGAGGAGCCTCGATGGTCCCGCTTAAACCCATAACCTAGTTGAAGGATAAAAGTTAATGACCTTAGCATCTCATTTTCTGGGGGACCTGTCTTTGGCTTGTCTCCTTTTGAAGATCACCCTCCTGCTCAATAGCACAGAACAGAAGAGGAGAGCCACTCTGCCGTGGAATGTATAATGACATCTCACGTTATAGCCCAGAATGGTTATAGGCCATAAAACTGCGAGAGCCCATCGTGGAGATCCATGGTCAAAAAGGAGATGAGCGTGTGGTCAAGAGTAGGATGAGCATCTATTTGGCTGTCTGTCTTTCCCTTTTCTTCTTTATTTTATATGCATTAAACCAGCATCCCACTTCTATAAAATGCATCTGCAGAGCAGATGGAGAAGAATTCCCTCTAATAATAATCATCCAAAATCGTATTTCCTTTTGTCAGAAACATATTTGCAGTCCAAATATGCCTCAGTTTGATATCTAAGCCTCTCATGTTGGCTTCAGCTCTATTCATGAATCGCTTATGTCGACAATACACCATGAATCCTAATGTACACCGTGCATATCACACTGAAGTTGGATCAAAATCAAATTAATATGTGTGAAAAGTCTTCAACGGATTTTGACTATTGTGCCTGAAGAAAATAATCAATATAACTCGCAAAAAAAAGAACACTAACTTTTTCCCCACAAAATCTTTTTCTTCTCATCTCCAAAAAAAGAAGAAAGATGTTTGATGTTTTTTTCTGTCCACCTGGCACGCTGAAGAGGAACTGAAGAACCTCTGCAACGTAAGTAACACAATAACTCTAACTGTAAATACTCACTTTAGTACAGTAGCACATTACAATGTGTCACCAACCAATGCAATGCGATTACAGGAACGTGTTAATTTGGAATCTGTTAAGTCCAACACTGCCTAATATGTCCCACTGCACAAAGAGACATCGGAGGGATGTCTTTTATGTGTCATTTTTGGACCTCCAAATATTGTCCTTTGAAGGGATTGATTTGTAAAGCCATCCGATTTCTTTTTATCTACTGAATATCTAGTGTTGATGTTTTTAGGACCTGCAATAACAGGCTGTTTATAGCCCAAATGTGGCTGTTGTGGAAATCCTTTCAATGTCATAGTACTGTTTTCAGAGGGTGGAGGACATGCTTTCTGTACAGAAACATTTATGTGTGAAGGAATGCAGAGTGATCAGTGGACATCTTGAAGATGGCATGGGCTCTTGAACCAAAACAAAAAGGAGCAGCTGCTCGGTGGATTTTGAGCAGAAATGACCCCGGCTCTTCACAGACAGTTTGCAAAATGTCTGCATTGACAAAGACTGTTGAGCAGATAGTCCAGTTTATTTACACACACTTGCACAAATGTATCGTATTTTCTGTCACAACTTCTCTCAATCCTACTACCGATACTCTAACAAAGCTCTTCATAATAAAACAGGATATTTGTAAAAATGAACAACACATAATGCAAACACATGTTTAAGCTTATTAAACACATTGTACTTCTTTTCAAAGGAATTCCAATTTTTTTATTAATACTTTGAAACCCATGTTAAATTAACAATAATTATTTTTTGATATTTTAACACATTTGAATAAATTACATTTTAACCTGGTTACAAACAAATAAGTTAATTAACTTAAATAAATAAACCAGTTAAAGAAACACAGGAAAAATTTTAAAAAAGAAAAGAAAAAATGACCCACATGTTCTGAATAAATTAATATATCAATACGGAATAAATTGTGTTTGATAACAACAGTGTTGATATTTATGATTTATTAATCAGGTAGACATCCACATGACATCCAAAAAATTAAGCAGTCCAAAGTTCAAATGTTTACATCCAATTTGGATCATGGTTGGAAGTACAAATTGTGGATCTAGTTTGAATGTCGTACAGATGTCCAGAATTGGTCATGGATCGATGAACCCAATATAGACAAGATCTCCACATCTATCCGATGTCCAGTGTTTAGTAGGATAGGGTTAGGTTGATGTCTGGCAACTGGACAACTTGGAGTAGCTAAGGTAATGCACTGACTGCTGTTTCCTTCATATCACCCCCTGCTGCAGAAATCCTCGGAAATCTTTAACCAATTCACCTGGTTCATAACAAGTTCTCTTGTTATGGCTGCTGAGCTTTGGAATAATTATGGAATCATTCCATCTCTTCAATTTTCCATCTTCATATTACCCTAAAACATGTGGTTGATGTTGAGAATTAAAGTCCTGAGGCACAGGCTCAAGTAGAATCCCCATCTAAGATTTACTGTTTATATTGTTATAAATTTTAAAAAAATCATAAAAATGGGCAGGACTCTAATATTTGCAGATGACATTGTGATCTTTAGTGATAGTAGGGAGCAGATGGAAGAGATCCTGAAGAGGTGGAGGTATACTCTGGAGAAAAGAAGAATGAAAGACAGAATACATTGGTGACTAAGATGGACAATATTTCAAATGGGCAGACTAGAGGGACAGGTCAGATTGTCTCAGTTTGGAGAAAAGTTATAGAGGCAAGACTGAGATGGCTTGGACATGTTCTTAGGAGGGAAAGTAGATGTATTGGATAAAGGATGCTAAATATGAAGCTACCATGATTAGGAAAAGTGGAAGTCCACAGAGAAGATTCATGGATGTAGTGAAGGAGGATGCTAGATGGAAGCAGTTGGTCTGCTGTGGTGACCCCTAACGAGAGCAGCCAAATGAGCATCTTTGAGATCTAAGTCATTATTGGTGAAAACCACTACCCTTAAATCCTTAATGGTGTTCTATTGAAGTCCTGTTTTTAATACATGTTTTTAAGGCAATGCTTGGTAATTCTAACCCTCTATTTTGGCGTTGTTGACCTCAGAGGGTTAAACCCTTCTTTGTGACATTCCTGTGTCCCTGCAATCAGTGTTGGACTTTAGCCACATGCTAAACAGGGACATATTCAGAAACCAAAGATGTTACCTTTCAAATGAAGTCTCATTTATCTTGACAGTTTTTTCTATTAAAAGCTTTTCAGTTTGCCAGGAGGTAAAAAAAATCATAAAACAGACTGGACGTTAACCTGACTCTAACCTTAGATGGGTTGCCGCTGATCTTGTGGATGCTAAGAGGTTAACTCTCACTGCTCTCACAGCTAATGTGGCCTGGCCACAGTGTATTATCTCAAAGCAACGAGGGTTGTAAATCAAGTGCTCCAAGGAGGCTGAAATTAAATCAGCGTTTCCTCCCATCAGCACGAAAACTGAAACCCAACACCGGGATGCTGGGAAACACATGCATACACAATGTCTGCTGTGAGCTCACACATCCAGAGCTGTTAGCTATAGCTACCTTAACCCTGACTGTCGAGCTGGGTGCAAGCCAACACTTTTAGTCATAGACCCAAATTTTCACCTCGCTCCCTCTTTTTTTCTGTTCTGAGATATAGCCTTGGCAGAACTCCCAAACCTAAATGGCTGATTTGCAGTGGGTTAACTGGAGAATGGGAGGGTGAAGTCATATATATTCTGTGTGGGGAGGGTTAGCTGAGTGGTAGATCAATTTGGAAGAATAAAGAAAGAGCCAGATGGCTGTTGGATCTCAGTCCAATGCAGATGGGGTGATATAGCAGTAGATGAAGAGCTAGGTATTTACTCCCCATAAAGTCTGGATATGAATTGTGTATGACTTTCTTTTAGCTTGACGTGATAAAAACACTAGAAAATTATTTCTTGCCACAAAGAAAGCAAAACGTGCCTTTATGCTGGAGCTGGAAATCAATACGCATTTCTCAGCATGGCTGAGATCTTGACATGCTGTGACAGTAACAAGGCAAATGAAGAGTGTGTTATCTGTTAGATAGAAACTTGATGCATGATGTAAGAACAACTGTCCGGGCCCATTACACTAATCACACATCAGCGCTCGTTGGAAAAGGTGAAATCTCTGCGCTTCACTCTGTTCAATTAAACTGGAGCAGCTCGTAAACCAAAGCAATCAAACGGCGGATCGATATCAGCCCGGACCGCGACCGTCTCCGAGCCTGGGCTCGCTGGCTGTTGCGCCTTTAAATCACTGCGTGCGCGTGCATCTGTTTGGGAAAGACGGAAGGAAAAAATAGTGCAGCCACAGCCCTGTGTCAGCCCTGTGGCACGATCCAGAGTAGCCATGTTTCACCCATAAACCTTTTCAGACAGCGAAAGAGTGGGGCTGATAAAGAGCTACAGCTCTGGGGATGAAGGACAGGCCAACCGTCGGCTACACACTCGCGGAGTCATATCCACATCAACATTAACCCCCAGCGCCATTACCGCTGTGAAGTGCCATTAAGAGCCAGACGCAAGGCCACGGGGAGCAGATATTACAAAACTGTCTCCTCCTCTCAGTCTGCAGCTCGTCTCATGATTCTCCGGCTGACAGGAGAGGAACAACTCGAATGATCGAGAAGGGCGCCGACAGTGGGGCACGTTTATGGGGTTGACTTTTAGTGACGGGTTATTTATAGGACACTTTAATCGCCTCATAATTAAGATTTTGTAGCTTAAATGAATCACTTTGAAATGATTGGTTTCACTCAGATCCCAGAGGTCAGTGACACCAACCCTGACCATCACCATGACAGTAGGCATTTAACATTTACCATACAAGAAACAGGTCTCTATCCACCGAAACAGTCAACTCTTTGCATTGCTCCTCATCTTCCCTAACCTCCATCTAAACTCTCATCATTCAGATCTTTGGTAATGGTGAGACGGTGGTAAAGATCCCTTAAAGTAACATTTAAAAGTGATGGATTACCCTTATTTTCTAGTGTGCTTTTCCAAAAGAACTGGAAGTAGAATTTTGACTGCCTAAACTTAGCTGACATGTAAAAGTCTTATTCTCGTTTTGCCTCCAGGCTGTTAGACTTTTGACCTACTCCTTAAAAGAGGACTTTAATGTCCAGTATTGCTGAAGTCTGAGGATCAAGGCCTGGACACCAAAAAACAAAGTGTCCATTTGTTTTAATTTTTACAATGCTAGCACAATCTGAGAGAAAAGCAGTGCGTGAGGCCTTGGTTTGAGAATAAGTAGATCTGTGTTTGATTTTATTTCCTTAAACAAAGGTCTGAACCTCAAAGGTGCATTGGAGGATCCCATGTTTGCTATCTCTAGTCTGGGGCAAATCTCCTTTACAAGATACTGCATTCATTAACAAATACAGTTTCTAGAGGTGAGCTTAACTGGGTCGAGTTTATACCTCTGAATGTCAAAAACATCGTCAGGCTCTTTCCCCACCACATAGGTGACACTTGACACTTTTAGTGACATGATATTGAAGCTCCCCAGTAAAATTGATATATATACAAAACAGACACCTATGTTTCCTCTTGCAATAAAATGAAACATTAAAGCTTTGCTAGCTGATGAAAACCTCTAAAATTAATCCTAGTTACAGAATGGATATAAGAGCAACACCTTTGAATTCTTATTTTTCTCTTATCGGCAGTGCGTTAGGACTGTCTTTTCCAACCATCCCACCTCACTGTCCTGTAAGTCTTTGTTGTAATATTGTTCAAGGCCATCTCATATTTCAAGTTTTCAAGTGCATCACATTCTCAGCCATTCAGGTGGCAGGTCATCAGTTTCCCAGTCAGACTATAACTTTCTCGTTCTCCTACAGAACCTAAAAGTTAAGCTAATTCTTTCCTCGTCTAGCTTTGCCTGTAAGTAAATCTTTAAAACATTTTCGTGTCTTATGTCTTCCAATCTCAGTGTCATAAATTACGTTACTTCCTGTTACAAGGGAGTTTTTCCTTCCCACTGTCACCAAAATGCTTGCTCAAAGGGGGTCATCTGATTGTTGGGTTTTTTCTCTGTATGTATTATTGTAGGGTCTACCTTACAATATAAAGCACCTTGAGGCGACTGTTGTTGTGATTGTGGACAAAACACTCACTTTTTGTCTTTTGGATTATTTGAAATTTCATGGATGGGTTAGAAAATATCCTCCATTCCTTTGAGGCCCTGAGCCTCAGTAAACAAAAAACATCCTCCAGAAAAGTTTTAGAGCCGCTACTTTATATTGTCTTGTAGTATCTATCAAGCTCTATCTCCATGACAGAGTAAAACTTGCCTGGGCCGGCCTAAAATACCTATAAGATAAAACTGAAAGATGTGTTTGTTTATTCCAAACAACAGCTCTCCTGGGAAATTATTCTTGTCGGCAAGATGTGGTATAAGTAATCACAGATCAAGAGTTGCACTGAGTACATAAATATTAAATCAGCTGTTTATTTCTTCCATGGGAACCAGGTGGCTGTGGTGTAGATTAATAAACAGGATCCAAACAGTATCTTCATGCCATTATTCAGTACCAGCAGGCTGCACATGTATAGTGTTATAGTGTGCTTAGGTTTCAGGCAGATTTGGTGTACAAACATCTCCCCTGAGTAAACATTAGTTCCAGTATTCTCTACAGAGAGCTCAGATCAAAGTAAGAAAGTACTAAGAGCAGTGCTCAAACTGACAGATGTTTTTCTTGATTCCTGATAAGACGCAGAGCGGCTCTTTGCAGTAAATCATAACCCGAGTTGTCTTAAAGACACAAAACACTCTATACAAGCAAGTAAATAATGATTTAATGTTAGTGATGTGGATTTATTTGATGCAATTGTAGTACCTTACACAACTGTTAGCAGAACCACTGAACTGTTTGACTTTTACTTGCTTCCTTGCGCATTCGAACTGGTTCACTTTCTACCAAAAGGACAGTCAAATTATTTTTATCGTACATTTTAGCACAAACAATACACCTGAAGCAAATCCATTTATCTAAATGTAACCAATTTGATGATGGGCTGGGATGAGTAATACAGTGAACCAGCAATTTTCAAATGTATTTTTGAAACAATAACCGCTTATCACACTTGTGATCACCACCGAAGCTTCTGATCACACTGTCTCCTTTGTATCGTCTTCAATTAATTTTGATTTTCTGATGATTTGCTTGTTGAGTTTGATTGTCTACTAAAAGTTTTACTTTTGGCACATTTTTGCTGCTACACCAACTCAGTCCTTTCCGTGTCAGACCAGTTTTAAAATGAGTTCTGCTTTTTATGTTAATGTCATAATTAAAATGACATTTTTAAACAACACTAGAGATCTAAAAAAATAATAATACTGTACACCTGGATTACATACAGGGCCCACCAGTGTGCCCCGGCACATGCTTTGGCAATTACACAAAAATAGATTTAAACTGAAAAATTGTTTAAATATTTAATGTTGTTAATGAAGAAGAGGACGAGTTTTGAATAAGAGTTGCTATATGAAAGCTGCTCGCTGGCTCATCAAAGTAACAGTAGTGCACAAATTTGATGAAGAAGATGAAATGTGTTGCGTATTCTAATGTTTACTCATGTCAGTCTTGAGTTTGCTCGATCTGTCATAAATTGAAATGCAGTCTGGTAATAATCAAAGTTGCTAAACAAGAGAAAGAATTGTAATTATAATTGAAAGTTTTGATCAGTACATTTAGTTTATAAATAAAGAATCAAAAGCAACTTTGTTACATTTTAGCTTTAGAATATGAGACCAAAGGAGTGATACCGTATGGGGATGCCTCACAACCATATATTGGTGAGGAAATTTTTATGATAGTCAAGTTTTTGAATCAGCTAAACATCTTTTGAAAGAAGTAACAGAAGAGTCAGCAACAGGTTTCAGTGATAAGTATAGGGGAGTGTCATCGGCATACAACTGAACAAGAAACAAGAACATTTTTTCCTAACTAAAGTTTGTTTGGGTGCTTCACAAGGCTTCAGTTTGGGACCACTCTATTTTTAATCTGTACATTTTCCTCTTGGCTGCATCACGAGTAAACATGATATAGCTTATGATTTATGTGCTGATGACAAACAACTAAACATGTGTTGTCCAATTATGTTAATACTATAGACACACAAACATTGTAGACTATCAATGAGTGTCTGCAAAATATAGAAATGGCAGAATCATAAATCCATGATGGTGATTATCACGACTGAAACTGAGAGGAGACTGAGCGTTCTCTATTGTGGCTCCAAAGCTTTGGAATAATCTTCCTCTTCACATTAGACAATTGACATCAGTGCTGGTTTTTAAATCCAGTTTAAAAATGTAATTTTATTCACTGGCCTTTGACTCAGTGGGCAACTAACTTTTATTTACTTATATTTTATTGTTATTACTGTAGCTATTATTTTATTGTATTTATTCCTATTGTATCACTTATATTTCTGTTGTTCAGCACTTTGGTCAGCCTTGTGTGTTTTTAAAGTGCTATATAAATAAACTTTGATGATGATGATTATTAGTCATCACCATCAATTCATCATGAAGTCATCCTTAAACCTCAACACTGACTGCTAAGCTATAATAACAATGAACTCAATGAACTCTTGCATAAAATCTGTTTATTTAAGTGATTAATGACCTGAATCAAACCGTTTTTAAACAACTCTTTTTATTTGTTTCTATTAGGACCAAAATCTTTTTATTATGCTGTTAATGTGGCGTTTAAATATCATTAGAGGTGTCATTTATATACCACGGATGAAACCATCATCAGTAGGCATATATATGCCTCAGTGCTGATCAGTTTTTTGTACCATCAGGCAGCATATTTTTACTGCAGAGCACAACACCTCATTTGCATCTGAGGAATGTTAACCTTTGAGACCCACAACTGTGTTTTGATAAAAACTGTCATTTCTTTTTAACTTTGTCATCATAATTTACACATTGCAGAGTCAGCATCCCCTCAGCTAATTGTATATAAGATAAAATAAGATAAGATGACCTTTATTAGTCCCACAGGTGGGAATGTCATGCAAAACATATGTCTGTGCGCTCTAATGGAGGATATCAGTCCAAAAAACCCAACGAAAACCAGCAAACATTGAAATTTGGCTGATTTCGTACAAAACAGAAGTTCAAACCAGAATGCTGAAAGAAAAACACAAAAACTTATTTGGATTCTGCAACAAGCATTTCAAAGTTGGAAGCTTGTCCACTGCCACGTCGCCAATACATTTTATTTTCTCGCTACAAAAAAATTTAGACCAGATTCTTTAGAGACAGTGACTGAAGAAAAACTATCATGTGATTCAAACATTAGTGCCTCTCAGGTAAATATGAGTTGCCACCATCAGGACTGGTAGGTAGGTGGTAGGTTTGACCTTTGGGACTCCTCACACACTTATGTACCTTCCAGTATAACTAGACTGAACTGATCCATATGAGGTGTGTGTTGCTTGTATGCCAGTCATTGTTAATGTTGTTATGCCGCCTTCTTGTTAATGTATGTAGTTGTATTTGTCTGATCGCTGCCACAAAGTCAAAGAGAATTTCTGTCAGGATGATAAATAAATGGTGCAGACTCTCAGGATAGATGAATGAGGCTTGTTTGTTTATGCAAACCCCGAGTAGCCGAGCCTGTTAATCAGACACTCTGATTGGCTATGACAGCATCGACCAAACATAATAGGAGTGTCTGATTAACTAACATTTCTCTACGCATCTCCTAAAGATAGTGAATAAGAACTGATCAGTAACGTGCTAATGCAAAAGCAGATCCAAATCTGTTTCCCTATTTATAAGTATGTAGTTGACATAGACAATTAGGGACTTGCTGGAAAAATCCTGTTTCTCTTGTTTACCAGAAAAAAAAAAACACTTCCAACCCAATTCACTGTGGAATGAGCAGCATGGTATCTGGTTTTGAATACAAGTTTCAGAGGGTTAACTTGGACTAGATGGTCACTCACATGACCACCAGAAGTCACCCATGTAAACATCAGCCTGGTGAGGTTGATTTTTATACTGTAATATAATTTTGTATAATGAGCTTGTCATGGAAAACTGAACTTTGTGTCATAACCACACGAGTTTCCACTGCAGCTCAGGGTTTGCAATGAAGAAATGGTGCATTATCACATTTGGGAGGACAAACTCACAGTGTGAAACAGATTGACTTTGACAACTGAAACGTATTTGTTATTATGCTGCACCTAGAAGTTGGAAACACAGACGAACCGCAGTTGTCTGCGGTGTGTTACGACGGCTTAGAATTCCTTTCATGGACTGTGTGAATGTGCAGCACTCCAGCAATGATTATACGTTCTTTTTGCTTTAAGGTACACACAAGCGCAGAGCTGTGTTCTCGCCACTGGCAAATTGTGGCTTGATCTTTGTTTTACAAACACATTTGTCGGTGTGAGGCCACACACACACACACACACACACACACACAAACAAAAGGAGGATTGCTGTGTGTGCAACAGCAAAACAAGACATTAGCCAGTTTGTGATGAGAAACAAGTTTGTGTTTTTGTGAAGTTATTTGAGAACCGAGTTAAAACACTTTCTGTAATCCAGACTTCTGAAAATATGCAGAAAGTAATTACATTCCACTCCCGCATTTATACAAATATGCATTTTATGTCTGTCACAAAAAAGAACAAATGAAGACCAGAAAATTATTCAAAACAAGACGTGAAAAAAACAATCATCGTCACTGAGGAGGCTCATCGAAAATGGCTCAAATGCCAGAAAAGCTCCCCCTGACCCTCTCGGCTCAACCAGCGGATTAAAAAAAAAAATCTAAAATAACATTTTTAGTTAATAAAACCAAATTTTAACTTATTTTGTGAATTAAAGGCCCTCACAGTACACGAGGGGGAAATTTCGCACACGTTTAATCCATCACAATCTAAAAAAGTACAGGCGATATCTACGTGAAATTTTCAGACTGAAAACATATTTGAGCTTCGGTAAAACTGCAATCAAATCAATTTTTTACCCACCAGTCACAATTTTAGGATAAAATCTATTTTTTCCCTCTGTACAATATTCTCTGTCGCCAACTGTTTAATGCCTGTGAAGAAGAGGAACAGAAACAAGGATTGGTCAAAAGCAATGATGATTTGATCTATTTTCTGATGATTCACTGGAGAAAAACTGAAAAAATTTTATGAGTCGTATCACCATGTGGGATAGGTAGCTGGTTAAAAAGGACTCGATTTTACCTGCATTTCATTACCAAGCTCATGGTCTAGTGAGGATTCATGTTTCTGTTCCTCTGCACCACAGACATTAAACTGATGTAGTTTTGGTTTTGAACCTATGACATATTATAATCTTCCTGAACAAAAACGCGATTCTGTCTTTAGATTGAGACATGCGGAGTGGGTTTAAAACAGATTTGGTTTTTAAACAGAGCTAAAATGTGTTTTTAAGCTCCTGCATTTATGAAGTATTGACAGCTTAAAAATAATTTCAGTTCACTCCTTTGTACTTTCGGGGTATAAAACTCTAAAAATACATTCTTACATTTCGTACATGTGAGTAAAATTTTGCATGGCATCATTAAATACATTCAAGGGGTGAGGCCTACCCCACCTGTCACAGGGCCAGAGGCGGGGAACATCTTGGAAAGGACACCAATCACACGGCTGTCACAGGGAGAAAGACATGCTCGCATCCACACGTACAGCCAGTTTAGAGTCAGTAGTTAACCCAACATGCATGTCCTTGAACTGTGGAAGGAAGCTGGAGTGCTTGCAGAGAGGCCGCATGGGCATAGCCTGGATTTGAACCCAGGACCTTCTTGCTGTGAGGTAACAGTGCTAACGACTGCGATAAAAGCACTGTGCCAAAAAATATCAGCTGATTTTCAGAGGGTTGTTAGGCTCGACTACTTTTTTATTTGGTCTCAAAACCCATTTATCAATCAGCCAGCACAAAGAAGATCTGTCAGCAGACTCTAGTCTAGCCTTCCATCATACGAGTAACCACACAAACAAATATTATTGGTGTTTTTTCTGAGCGCACCTCTCCGGGGAGACAGTGAGCGCGCCGCGCCACATTCCTTCATGCTTTCCTCTCTCTCATTAAACAAATGATTCCTTTATTCGTGTTGGAGCGTTTAAGTTGCTTTTACTGCTCTGTACGCTGTTCGCGTCAATAAACCTGCATTGTAATTCACACGCCTGTGTTTTTACACGTGTCTCAGGGCGTCTTAGCTCAAAGATTTGCTCTTACTGACGGCACAGGGGAGTTGGGTCTCCTTTCATTCTGAGCACGCCGTCAACATCAAACAAAGCAGTAATTATGCAATAAACTATTAAAGGCTGCACGTCTTCAGACTGGTGTTATCAGGTGTGGGCTGGTTTCGCCTAAAGCTTTGTTTGGTTTGTTGTCTTTGATCGGGGTGCTGCTCTCCTCAAACCAGTGAGGAGGAATGCTGGGCTGAGTGTGTGGCATCAGAACGAGACTGCTGGGAGCCCTGAGCTGGCACGGCGCTCTTGTAATTGGCATGTAAACATATTTGATTTGGTTTTCAAGCCTAGAACTGCAAACATTGATATGCGTGCACAGGTTCGTGCAAACAGAGACACATACAGCTCATCGAGACTTGGACATAAAGCTTTCATTTGGGGGTGTTTATATTCACACAGTGTTAACATTTTTTATCCAATCATTTTCATGATAAGGGGGTTGCAAAATTGACCTCAACTAACAGATGGTGACAAATGAACCCTCAGAGGGTCAGTATCCCCCATCCATAACTCTAATCTTATGATGTCAGAATGGGTCATTTTTCTTTTAGTTGTTTTCCCAAGTTTTGGCAATCAGGGTTAATTTTAACTGCCGAACCACGCCATCCTGTCAGTCATTAAGTGTGGAACGTGGTGAAATCATCTGGGAGGGATCTCAGGATTGCCAATAGGGGGTGTCGTGGTTCGCCAGCTCTGTTCAGCATTAGTTGCTTCAGTTGGATGAAGATGGGCATCTTTACTGTTGACACCAGCTTTGTAGTCATAAAGAACTACTAGTCGTGATGTTCGAGTACAAATTTTTGGCATTTGGCAATCTCCTAAAACACAGGGCTATAGATTATCTATGATTCGGCTGGTCTACATACTGTATGTGGCTGCTTTCTTTTTCTGTCACAAATCTCTCAGATCTTTTTCAAATGAAGCAACAACCAACAGATGTTTCTCGAGGTCCGGGTACAGAGTGAGCTCGCCTTCGTACAGGGAAGACTTAAACTTGGTACAAGTGACTATTTGAACACATATCATGAACTTTTTTTTAAAACTAACCAATTAGTTTTAGTGGTTAAAGTTGACCAGAGTGAAAGTGGAGCTTAAATATGGTTGAGCTGACCTGGAGTATCCTAATCTACAGTTGTGTTTGTGCCACTGCCCAGCTCCTTTAAACTCAAAACACTCCTGTGTAGTTTAAGGAACCCTTACATGGCTCATTTAAAAACGTCAAATATGACTGTTTAGTTGGAAGACATGCTGTGCTTTTGCCAACAGTCTCACAGCAGGGCTGGAAAAAAGTTAATCAATTGATTGATGTCCGTGTCCTTGAGCTGACGATTTTTAAGTTTAAAGGGCATAAGTCATTTTGCTTTTCCAGCAGAGACTGCAGTTTGAGTCCCACATGGATTCAATCACTGCCAGATCACATCAGTGCACAAACAACTTGTTGTTTTTTGGAGCTATTTTACAAATTTGCCAGGTAACCAGGCTGATAACATCTAAACATCCACCAGATGACCAGTGACCTGTTTATTGTTTAAATCTACCTGTTTATTTGGAACCTTTACTTATACGGAATATCAATAAAATATCTTATAACATGGGAACTGTAAGGTCTAGATGTTTGTGACCTCTTCCGATTTCTGAGGTTATACCCGTTTAGCATTTGGTTAAGTTGATCCCTAAGCTGAGTGCCGACCTAAGCTGAGAAGCCGACCAGCTTCTCACAGAAATACACAAACCATATTCCACAAAGCCAGATGTGATAATATCAGCTTTCACTGGACACCTGTGTGAGAAGAACAATACCGGCATGATTCAGAATCAATGCTTCCCTTCAGGTCTTTACTGCTCCATATGGAAGTGTGCTGTCATTCTTCACACTTGACAGGAAAGCCAGCAGCCTCCTTTTTCTGCTCGGACCATGTGGATTTCTCCCTTTGTTCCATTTGAAACTGCACTCTTTCACATCCAAAGTCCTGCCGCTTCTTACGGCACACTTCCTGCCATTCTCAAGCCAACCGTGAGAGCGCGTTTACCCAGCAGCACGGGCAGCGAGGAAGAAGAGGGTTGATTTTTTGACTTGTCAATCGCGAGAAAAACGCACTGATTAGCTTCCGACTGTAGATTTGCTTACCGAAAGAAAATGTCACAAAGACTATGTGCGCATGATTACCTGTACATGGTAGAGCGGAGGCTTCTGCTGCTGCTGCTAATAAATGAAATGAAACTTGAGTGTGGGAGACGAGAGGCGGCACAGGAAATAAGAGGAAGGCTGGCACAATAGAGCGGGGTCGCCGTGCTGATTGTCATTTCTGGCCACCACACCACACCTCCACATTCACAATAGACTGCATCCGCCCTGCGAAGCAACCGCGCCACATACGACAGGAAAAGGACTCGGGATAAAAAAATATTAGCCTCCCGAATGCGGACAGAAACACTTAGAATGAAAAGCTAACTTAACAAGTACCTCACAGAAGTAGCGGCAACTGCGACGGCTCCATCCAAATTTCCCATTTATATTCAGCAGCAGCCGGACGGCGGTGAGAAAATGTATGAGTGGAGGAGCAGAAGTAATGTAGCGCTACCAGTCCACTCCCCTGCATGAGCACATTTCATTTCCCATGCATAAGATATCACAGAGCAGTGTTTGGATAATGCAGGCCTTCCTCTCCTCACTCTATTGCCTGTAGTCATCCACAGAATCAAAAAGGATCACTGGATTCCGATTTAATCCCACGCTGCACTGTGTGCGTGTATATAAATATATATATGCACATATGTATGTGCACACCTGAGCGAATAAAAGTAGGTTACCTGTCAGAAGAACTTTTCTTGCCATCCTGCTGGCACAAATGAAATATAAAACAGAGGTGGTTGCAGACCAGGATGTTTTTCTTCCAGGTGTCGGGTTGAAGATGTTTGTCTTTGAGCTTGTACAGGTGTAAAACCTCTGAATGTGGGTAACCAGGCAACTGCATGTTGGCCCTTATTCAAGCTGATAATCATACTTGTATGATAAAAGCAAGACGTTTCAGCTGCTCTCTTAAAGTCTGATCACTGTTTAAGTGTAACTGCATTCAGAATAAATGAGTACCAGCTGGCCTGTGCAGGTTTATTGCTGTCTTTTATTTGTATCTGTTAAAGCCAAGCAGTTCCTCTAATGTCCACTAGAAGCTGGCTTTGAAAGTGAGTCGGTCCCCATAGACCCATGTTAAAATGTCCAACATCATCTATGGATAGCTTCTACCTCCATAACAACACTACAGGGAGGGATTTTTTTTTTTTTTTTTTTATGTTGCTCACATGTTTGGACTCTATTAAGACTTAAAGTCATACACATTACTGGCAGTACATAATAAAACTTGAGGCCATGAGACTCCATCCATAGATCACATTAGCCAAAATATTGTCTTTAATCAGATTATCCCACTGATGGTGGCTCAGCAGGCAACGTTGGCGCGCTGTCTCTTTAACAGCTTCACATTAAACAAATTGTAGAGTTGTCCACTGAGGTCTGTTGGACCGTCTGCGACCTCTGCGGGGTCAGAGTTCACTCGGCGGGATTTCCTCTGGGTGATGTGACTGCCTGCATGGTCGGAAAGTCCTGCATTCAGAGACTTCTGGTGACTTGTGTTTCAATGGCTGAAAGGAGGCAACTAAAGTGAGTGTGGCAGCAGAGGGAGGGTTCCGCCTTAAGAGTATGAATAGTTTTTCTCTCCAGGGGAGAGACGTAACCTTCCCTTGATCCAGGCAAGGGGCGAGATTCACTCCATTAGTTACTGTGAACCTGTAGTCATTTCCATGTTATTTTACATAAAACTTTACGCTGACTTGTTCTCTGGGAACACCATACACAGTGTGCTGGTCCAGGATCAGGAAGTCTGGTGCGTGTGAGGACTTCACGAGTGAATAATTTTGCTTAAAAAAAAAAAAAAGAAAGAAATGGGTTTTCACTGGGTGTTATTGTTTTGGAGCTCTGGAGTAGAATCTGTAGCTCTTCACGTGGCACATTTCACATCACGGCTCTCATTATAGCGTGTCAGCAGGTTAGACTTCCACGACATCGTCACAAACAGGAACTCCTGTGGATTTAATTCTTCTTTCATTCCGATGTAGTGTATGTTTCTCTGCAACATGTTTACTTCTAATGGCCTTTAACTCCCTGTTATTTTGCCACTCAAACAGAGATTTATGAGCACCACTTTTATTGCACTTTCCGGCTAATTAAAGGTTATTTTATTCTCAATTATTTCCTTGTCAGTTAGTGCAGCGCAAGTGTACTACTGCAATATTAGAACAGAATAAACACGATGTTTTTTTAATGAGCGCTTTTCACACGGAGATGTTAACGCTCTCGTTAAAAGAGACTGCAGTCAGGGCTAAGCTGTTAGCATGCTCAAGTTAAAACCTCAGGCACAAGTTCACACTCCAAGAAACATTTCAGAGTGCTCCTGCCTTTGCTTTAACACCCAAACAGATGCTCTGTCAGGTGATAATTAAACACTTTTAAATGGATGATTATTCAGGGAATGTTTAATTCACTCTGCTTCCATGAGTTTGCTTACACTGTTAAAACAACTCCAAGCTTTTATTTTAAAAGCGCTGGAGCCTGATCCCTTTACCTTCCAAATTCTGAGTTATTTTAATGAATCACCTTTTTCATCTGCTTCAGTGTTAGATTGTTTTTGGTTGGTTGGTTATCATAACTTATTGGAGTTGTTTTGGCTGTCATGAAATGAAAGGCATCACTTTCAAAGTCGCGCTGATTGAAACGAGTCAAAGAGTCAAAGTTGCATTTATAATTCTGAAAAAAAATGAAATATATTTCACAGCCTGACACACAAAAAACAGACAAAATATATTCACATCCGAATTCATTACCAGGAACCTTGAAAATCTTAACACTCATTGTTGAACTTCAGCTTTCAGAGCTAAGTCATAACAGGTGACACAAAATATACAAAGTCAAATGTTTAATGAGCTGAACTTAACCGAGACCAACAGCTGAGGCTGTTTTATCGGTTCCTGTGGGGATTAATGGGGTCTTTGTGTGACTACAGCTAACACGGCTATTAGATGCTAGTACAGCTGTCATTTATACACCAAACATGGATCAATACTCATATATCTGGACAGCAGTTCATGTCTTGTTAACCTTCTGAGATCCAGATCTGTCTCTTGCCTTATGTAGCTGCCATTTTTTTGCATTATCACAAAAATTCATATAATCAGCACAACCTCTGCTAATTGTAAGCGACTGCTTTCATCAGTGACTTGGGGAAATAATGGTCTTGTCTTTCTAAAACCACACTTAGAAATTTTAAACATAAGGCCCCGGGGTCAAAATTGGCCCAGCAAAGTCTCTTATCTGGCCTACTGTATAGCATTGAGAAATGTGATAGAAGGCATACATTTTGCATTTTTAGCCGTTTCATAAATGTTGCATCTTTTCCTGTGAAATGACTCCCACGTGGTCATTCACGCTACATCAAAGTAACAGATAAACAGTGAAATGACAGAAAAATTGGAACTTTTTTGTGAATTAACTAGTGTGAGCAATGACACGCCAGAACGTTTTTTTGTGATTTTACACATTTATTTTCATAACTTAAGCCCAAACATTTCTTTCACTATTCACTATAACACTGTTTCTGTGTTATGTAGAAAAACTGAGACGTACTGTTGAAACTGCGCTTCTTTTTCTAATCCTAAAAATCTCAGGGATTAAGTGTGTAGTTAAACTTCTTTGCACTGATAAAAAAAAATGGCAGTTTCACTTGTTCGGCCCACTCAAGATCAAAGTGGGCTGTGTGTGGTCCACAAAGTAAAATGAGTTTGACATTTAGATATTTGCATTTGACAAAGTTAAGGAGAGGTTTTCCAGCAACCAGTCTCGGTATTAAAACGACTCCCAGCATCATAGTCAAGCTGACTCATACGATGCTTCACCGCTGACAAAACCACTTGGTGCATTTCTTCTATAAATCAGTTATTACACATGTTTACACAGGACACACAAAGCTGATTGTGGACCCACAACTCATCCTGCCCCAGGGGTCCCTAACTGTATAATCCGGCCTTGGAACGAACAAACGAACCGGGAAGAAAATTGATCAATAATTCGTCTCAGTGACTCAATACTTGTCGTTTGCACATGAAAATTCTCAGATCTTATTTCCTTATTTACAGTCATCTTTAATTTGTGAGGGGAACCTCGCAGCAGATTGAGCTCATCTAAAGTACAGTTTGAAGGATTTTCACATAAAGCAGTCAGTAAATTACCGCACTGATTAAAATCAAAGGAGGTCAGTCAGGTAAGGTGTCACGGCTGGGGCAGCAGTCGTGTGGTGTGGGAGGAAGGATCCAAATGCAGACTGTAGTAGGAGGTGCGAGTGAGTTTATTAACAGTGCACAGGTAAACAAAGGCAGGAGCGAAACTAAACATAAACCTAAACTGGGAAAACTAACAATAAACTAAACCCGAAACCATACCTCACAAAACACACGGAGGGGAACAGATAAGGAGGTGACACTGGAGAAGAGGAGCAGAGAGACGATGGGAAAAAACCAGGAAGTCACTCAAGGACACGGAGTACACAGAATGACGCAGAGTACGCAGACCTTCAAAGTAAAAAAAGGAAACACAAACTGTTTTACACACAAAACATAAGAACAGAAAGAGGGCACAGAAGGGAGGACACTAAACACAAAATCCAACCCTCCTACTAATACAAAATAAAGATAAACACAAGAGGGTGGAAAAGAAACACAAAACACTGGGTCACTGACCCAGGATCATGACAAAAAAGCACATTAACTTGTAATTTTGACTTACTACCCCCTAATCAGGCAAGATATCATTTAATCATCAC
>VUQR01011528.1:0-19527 GCA_015108515.1 Hemichromis elongatus
ACCAAACAAGGAAAGTTTGATTCATAAATTATAAAACAAATCATTTTCTGGTTATTTTAAATTCATTTTTCCTGTTAGGTTGAATAAATACTATTGTTTAATAAGTTTCGCCATAGTTTTCAGATTGAACAATGTATTTCACAAAGCTGTGGTAGCATAACGTCATGTTCAACACATCTCCGTTTCATTTTGTAAAGACTAAACTGAGCTTGCTTATAAAGTTTGTGGATGGGTAAAGCAAGTAAGAATCCAATAAATTGAGTTGTGAATGTAAAATTGATACAGATCATTGACTCTAGTGAGTTATTTTACTTCACTTCTGAAATCGCAGGTGGTTCTTATTCAAATTGAAAGTTCATAGACTGCACTTTAAATAATGTTCTCTATTCAAACAGTCACTTAAATCAGGAAACTGTAGACTTTATACTGTATCCTTGAATCAAGCTACAGAAGTGTCATAGCTGAGTTAGAGAACTTCAGAAAGTAAAGGGCCAAATCTGTTCTCCTGTGGATGTAAAAAGTATTTGTTAATATTTATTTGAACGTGTACGTGCTCCTTCACTCAAATATAAACTAGCATTTCCTTAAGTCCTTAAGCTGACTATGCCAGCAGCCCTTGCAGTGTTTGAGGAGACAGCCACAGCATTTCCACAAGGTTGTACTGGCAATAGCCCATCCAGAACCCAAACATCACATCAGTCACATTGTGCCTGCCCAGCATCACTCGACTCAACCCTACCAGGCCCACCCACAGCAGAACGAGGACTCTCAACGGGGCAGCCAGCACGAGGTGAGCCAGCAGGAAGCGGCCACACATGGCGGCACGTGTGGCATGTCCGGAGGGGAAGGAGTAGCGGTCCACAGAAAAGGTGGCGAACATGTCCATACGATTGTGTGCTGGCCGACGCCGACGCACCACTGCCTTAACGATGCCAACCAAGACCAGGTCCAGCAGCAGGCCTGCAGGGGAAGAAGATGAAGGAGATATGCTACAATGCAACCACAAGATATGGGTAAAGACATAATTAGATGTACTAAAATCAAAAGGGGTCAACTTCATTTTCATCACCACTAGAAAATTCTATTGTACTAACACTATAGCAAAGTTTATTTTGCCAATAAAAAAAGGCAACTTTGGTAAAGAAACTACATGAGAAACTAGTCCGACTGTAAAATTCACTGTAAAATTCTTCCCTTTGGCACCATCTGGTGGGAGCATTATAAAACACTACCAATACATGCCTGTGCTCTCTTTCTCAAAGAGAATTAGGTGCATTATTAATGCTTTATTTATCCCAGTATGAAGCTTTTTCCCACAAGCAACTTACAGCATTGGATGTGTAGGCGTTATGAATAGCATTAACCATAGTGCTACTATATCGATGCATCTGAGTGTGAAATGAGTCATGTGACAGTGGGAGTGTGAATGTTAGAAACAGTGTGCTTAGATGTAGAAGAAAGGGCTCGTATGAATGTGTGTAAATAGGTGAATGAAGCATGTTGTATGAAATAGTTACAGTGATCAAGTAGAGTAGAAAAGCACCAGATAAGAACCAGTCCATGCACTACTTAGTCCATTGCAGTGCCAACAAATCTCACAGGGCCTTGAAGATTAGGCAGATTAATTAAACTTCTTTCTTAAACCTTTATCTTTTTCTATTAAAAGTTAACTTGACTTGCAGAATTTTTAGACCAGTAGAAGGCCTACAATGGTCTGCCGTTTGGTAAAGGTGGTTACTGTTTGAACAGGATTTTCTAATTGAAATAAATAAACAAACAAACAAACAAACAACAGAAACCCCAAACCTAATTGTTATTTGCACCACAATGATGTCACACAGATTTTCACAGTATGATGAAAGTGAACGATATCTCCTTACAACAGCAGCATTCATAAAGGAATGGCTGCAGTTTTAAAGTCGCATCTGTGGATTGAGCGAATGAAAAGCTTTTGCTCTCCTGGGTTGCAGCACTGAAAAATTAATGCAACACTCAGGTGGCATGAAGCCAATTCGCTTCTACGAATCTAATGAAAGGGCTTCAGCAAAATGAAAACAGAAATGCACATTGCATTCATCATTACTGACAACTACTATGTGGTTACATTATTTTCTGCTGCTTTTAAGACCTGAGGTTAATAACCATATGGAGAAAAGGGTTTAGACTGTTTGCATTATCACACAGCAGCTTGCTGCTTCCCTTTTAAGCTGCTCTTTTGAAGTAAGTGCACTACTTTGCCCCCACATCAGAGTACTGTGGTAAGACATGTTTTGATGAAGAGCTGGGATTTTACCAATAGCAATGCTTACCAGTTCTAAACTACTTAAGTTAACACTTTTAACCACAGTAGTTGGAGCTTACTGACTATGTTATGCATTTGGGAGCGTTCGCAAGTATATATAAATGATTACTGAAAGATTATTGAGACATATTGAACTCTTTATTCGATACCCTTGGGGCACATCTCTCTACTGTGGTAGATGAGGTTTAACTAGGGAAGCCCTTATTAGATTAATCTGCAATTTAATGACTCTTACCATAAAGCTTCTGTCTGATGCAGCTTATTAAGCATAACAAAAAGCGGCTTAATTCTGTTTTCATTAATATTTGAAAGTGGAAAGCAGGTAATAAAATAGAGAAAATCTCCACGACACTTTATCAGAGGTCAAATTCATGTCAAAATATCACTCAATTTTTTTTTAGCTTAGAAGCCCATTAGACATTCAAAAACTCTGCAGATTCATTTTCTTATGATATTACCAAGGTAATACTGCCATGTTACCGCAATGCACACTGTAAAACCACAATAAATAAGTACATGCAATCCAATCCAATCACTAATGCCACCGTGGGCTTTACTGATACCAACCGCTTAGTCTTTGGCATTTCTGGTTTCACAGCTGAATACTCCAGTCTTCACCCTACTCCTCTGTAAACAACACCATCACATGTATTTCGTTGCTGTGGCTTCACACAGCATCACTCAGTTTCTCCCTAAATGCACACAAGCCCCAGACCACATTGACACTTCTGTCAACATTTTACATAGCTATCCAGTTTTTCAGATTAAGAGCCATTTCACATAATCTTATGCTTTTACCAGTTTCACGAGCTGTGAAGCAGCATCATAGCAGGTGTAACAGGTGACATCTACAGGTGAGAGCCTACCAACACCAATTGCACAAAGCAAACGTTTCAGATAATGAGTATAAATGGCTAAGAGGGGTGGGACCAGCTCTTCTGTTGCTTAAGTGAAGAAATTATAAAAGAAGAACTGTGCAGGAAAAATCAGGGCCAGGAAGGAGCTGATACTGCAGCTAAACTAAGCTCAGTGGCACACTGATAGGTACTAAGAGGGATTTGTCTGTGATTACATGCCATGCTGGAAGAAGAACAAGTAACACGGAAAATCACAAAAAGAGTTTTACCTATGAAAAGATTGAGCATGACTTCTTGTCCTGCAGCACTGTCGCTCTTGTACAGACAGTAGGCGGTACCAGCCAGCCAAGGGATACCATGTCCCGATATCTCCAAGAGCTTCATTAAGGGGCGCACACTGCCCCAGGACGAGTCCTCACAGGCACACACCCCCAGCTGCTTGGACAGCCACAGGTCGATGGCCAGCAGGGAGCTGAGCGCTACGCGAATGAGCGAGGGATTGAGCCGGATACCATCCTCTTCAGGTAGCCCCTGACCGCTCGCGGAGCCCGTGGAGGAGCCGGAGCCCCGGCGACGAGTGGGGCTTTCAGAGGCTCGAAGGCGGGCAGTGGTCGGGTCGGAGCCTTGGCGCTGGAGCAGGTGCGGCGGTGAAGACCGGTTCAGCGGCTTTGTCAGAGACATGAACTCATAGCGGCCGTTGGAGCTCCCGAGCACCGGGCTTCCACCGCTGCGACCAGGGTTTTTCGCCTTAGGAGAGGGCATGGTGTCCGTTGACTTACCGGCGTAGACAGGTATGTGTACTGTAGATGCACCGCAGCGGTTAATTTTCTGCAGTGCTGTCCCGGTTGTCGCTCCTTTAGCTCATCTGTTTTACGTTTCACAATTCTTATCACGTCCTGTAAAGATGAGCCGAAACGCCATATTTGTTGTTCTTATCGCAAAGAATTCTGGGAAGTTGTGTTTTTAAATGTATTTTATTTCCTTAGCAAAGTTATCTCGACTAAAATTGTGTAGAAATTGTGCATTTTTCCCCCAAAATAAAAATACATGTATAAATTTGAGTAGTTTTAAGTTTGCATGTATTTGTTTTCTATAAATCTGAGTTTTAAAGGTTTAATATTCACGATTACGTATTTTTTAATCTTTTTTTATATCAGTTTCCAGAGAATTTTCGTTTAAAAATACATTTAATCTGTAAACATTTTCCAGAGAATGTTCATTTAAATTCATTCTTTATAGTTTGAAAATATTCTTATTACATAGCTTTAGAGTTAGCCTCAGTTTTTCTAATGAAAAATATTGTAGCATTGGATTGCCATTATTATTATTGAGATTGTCACCACTCATGGACACCTATGATGGACAAATTCAAATTTTAGCAAACTGACAAAGCCTAAAACTTATGACGAGTTCTCCATATTTAAATAAATAATTTATTTTGGTCATCGTTCTTAAATTAACAATATCTGTCATTTTGCACATTTTTTAATAAACGTTTTTAATTATTTATTTCTAATACTTTCGTGTCGTTATTCTCAAAAGATTTAAACAAAAATCACGTGTTTTTAGGACTCTCCTTTGGTTGGTCGGTGATCTACGTAGGACCGAATGGATCCGCCCCTATCCGGATCCATTGAGATATTGCTGATCATTACGCGGTGGGGTCAGCATTTTGCTCCAGTCCATTATCTTTGGTGTTTGAGCTGAACGGGAGAGCCGAGCATGCCTGGACTTCTGCTGGGAGACGAAATCCCAAATTTCGAGGCCGACACCACCATCGGCAGGATCAAGTTCCACGACTTCCTGGGCAACTCGTGAGTCTCATCTTTCAATGTGCAGTCGTCGCACTGTAACTTACTTGTTCTAAGTGGGTTTTTGTATCAAAGCTGCAGCAGTACAGCTGATTGCGTGCTCAGTCAGTTACCTTCCCTTCGCGATTGGTCCCGATTAAAAGCTGAAGCACTTTTTTCCAGGTCTTACTCGCCAATTATGGCGACTGACGTAGACGGCGTTACACAAGCGTGACGTTTTGGTTTAGAGACACTTTTAGTTATATTTTTGTGTGTGTGTGTAGTTAACACTGTTAACAGGTAAGCTGTTGGACAATTAAAAACTACTACAAGAAGCAGTTCATTGGTTACTGAGGTGTAAAGTGTGTGAAACGGTTGTGTGTGTGTGTGTGTGTGTGCGCGACTGTGTTTGTTTTTCCCTGTAGTCTGTTCTCCACTGAGGTTTAATTGCACTGGTTGTTGTGTGTTTTTGTGAACTTGGCAGTGCTCACATCCTTCAAACGTCCAACACTAACAGGGTCGGCTTGGTTAAAAGAGCAGAGGAAAAAAGACCCCTGTGTGCATGCATAATTACACACACACGCCTAGCTCGGGGTGAAGTGTGCTGTACAATGTCCCAATAACACGATGCAACTTCCTTTGGGTGCTCTCCCCCCCCGCCCCCTTTTGTAAAGGGGACTATTTGTAAATACCCAAGAAAATAATTTCCAACGACTTATGATTTAGGGCAAACATTTCCAAATTCTCATGTGTGGAGTTTTATATCCCTACAAATCAAATGTCTTACAGTTTTTGCCAGAGAAAGCAGGATATTTAGGATGAAAAAAGAATAAAAACAGTCATTCTGCTATCCTAAAATTTTGCCACACATTGCATTATCAAAAGTCTAACTGGAAAAGATAATTCCAGTTTTTATCAACATGAGAACACCACCCAGTTTTAGTGACTGCATAATAACTTCCTTATTTTTCCCTCTTTGGAATAGATGCTGGACTGTGTGAGGCAGCCATCTGTTCAAGCTGTTTCAAGATTTTCCTTATGCCTTTTTTTTCCACCCCTCAACATTCAGTAATTTTGATTTTTTTTTTTCCCTACCAGTTCAAATTCTGTTACCAAGAGGTGAACAAACTTTGTTCAGCCTCATTTGAAGCCTGTTAGTCACAGAACGTTTAGCCAAAAACAACAAGAAGCAAACCAAAAAACTCCAAACTGGTTTACTCCACCTGTAATCAGCCGATCATAATGCCTCTAAACCATGTGATGAGGGGTCACAGGAGCCTGAAGGGTACATTCATCCAAGTCACATCAGACCCAAAACTCACATGATTCCAAAAGAACTGGCTACTTTAAAAAGATCAGCAGGAAACTCCTTAGTGGATTTAAAGTGTCGTTCACTCTCTCAGACTCAGACATCTATTGCTTTAGTCTGTTTGGAAATCAGTCCTCTGACTTTTGTTGTTCCCTTTTCTCTGCTGTTTCATCATCTTTTCTGTCTCGGCTCCTACTCTTTATTTTCTCTTTCTTTAGAATATTTCTCACTATTATTTTATAAAGCATGCTGGACGCACAGGGTGGTGAAAGCATTGAAACTTATTGTTTTACAAGTCTCTTCAGCTTGTGGTTACCTTGAACTTGTGACTTGATTTTTGTAACACACCCTGTCTATAAAGATTTGACTTGCACATGATGACTGTTATAAAAATTGAATGCATCAAACCTTTTTTTTATTTTAACTTTTCATTTTTATTTTTAGCTGATGCTCCAAACGGAGGCCTTGTTGAGTTGGAACATTGTCTCTTTTCCCCTGCAGATGGGGTATCCTGTTCTCCCACCCGAGGGACTTCACTCCTGTATGCACCACTGAGCTCGCCTGTGCTGCCAAGATCAGCAATGAGTTCAAGAAACGAGGCGTAAAGATGATTGCCTTGTCCATTGACAGTGTTGCTGATCACAACAGCTGGAGCAAGGTTAGGAATGCACAAACACAAACCGTATAACAATGTCTTTTTTTTTTTTTAAATTATCTCCAAACTCCACCTGGACCTCTCATTTAACCCAGTCTAATCTCTTTAAGCTTCATTTCTTCACATTTCTAGAGATAATAATTGACTAATGTTCGTGCACTGGGAAGATCTGGTCCAATCTGCTCCGTTACGACAAAAAACCTGTTCATCTTAACTTTAGTACTCCTATGTAATTAAGTAATTTAGCCTTCAAGTCTTAATTCCAGTTGAGTTTCCAGTAAAAATCACACACAGTAGGTTAAGTGCCGCAAATAGCATGTAGAAACATACATTTCATCAGAGCACTAAATGGTAGTTTAAACGATTGTGAAAACACTAGTTTCAAAACCAGCAAGGAGTGTAATGAAATAGTTTTGCATGGCGAAGCCATCTGGTGGAGAGAGAATGAATAAGAAAGTAAGTTTATAACCTCAATTTGGAACTGGAGTATGAAAATATACACAGTATGTAGTAATGTTGTTTAATGTAAAATAATGTTTATTGTAATGATTACTTACTTGATTATTGTCTCTTTCTTGTTTTTGTTATAGTTATTTCTACACTTTTTTTTAATGTGGACTTTACTGCAGCTGTTATCCGTAGATATCTTTGAGTGCAAGGACCCCAGGAATCATAGCTGGTCCTGGTCACACAAAAAGCAATAAACTTTTATAATAGTTTGCAAAACGTTTCTTTGAGTGGATCAGAGCTGTGTGCAGCTTTTTAAACTTTGGGAAATCCGCAACATAAAATAATCCCAAGTATTAATTAGCTGTAGAGTGCTTTGGTCACCAGCCATAGTTTTAACATGTACTTAATAAAAATAGTGATTTTATATTTGACTTAAATATATAATTTTTCATATCATTTAAAGTTGTTTACAAATGTAAACATTTTTAATATATCTTGTTTGTCAAAGAAGGTTATTATGGATTATGCATTTGCGGTATTTGGAGGAAATTCAGAGGCCAGACATTTAATAGTTAATCCCCACTCGACAAAAGGCGTTCACTATTTAACTGGGTTGTCATGTTACAGTAACGCCTCCTCAGAAAGACCAGTGATTGGTCCAGACTCTCTTCCTCACTCCAAAAAAAAAAAGTAAATCGTGCTTGTTTTCCTTCTTCTTGTTTTTGTCCTCATTAAAGTAGTTTATCCTTGAACACAACAAAGATGGTACTAAATGCATAGAGCCAGAGAATATACTCATGGCTGTTATATAACATGCTGCTGTTGCTTATCCAGGAGTTAAAGATTACACGCCGAGGATCTGTGATCACTTGTCAAACCTATGATGCAATATTGGAGACATGGCTGCCAGGAGGGAGAGAATTATTAACACTGCACTAACAACCATCTAAAAGCTAACTGTATCTCTTGCCTCCATTTAGGATGTGATGGCTGTTAGCAAAAAGGCTGATGCTGAGTTGCCTTTCCCCATCATCGCTGATGACAAGAGGGAGCTGTCAGTCCAGCTGGGTATGCTGGACCCAGATGAGAAAGACAAAGATGGCCTCCCGCTCACTGCTCGCTGTGTGAGAAACCATTCTTTTTAATTTTCTTCAATAGATCACAACAATAAATAAAAGTAAAACAAAAAATAGCACAATGATTTTGCAAGAACAGACAACAATTAGATGCATAATTTTAGATCTGCCCTGACTTGCACGCTTGTGAAATGTTTTGGCTTTATACTTGCTGTTTTAATTACCCATTATACCTGGAAGCTAATACTAGAAAAATTATTGATTTTTTTTTCCTCTTTATATATGCAGTTAAACAGAAATGTACACTTGCCGGCCGCTTTGTTAGCCACACCTTGCTAGTCCCGGGCAATGATCACATTCAGTAAGGTGGTGGAAACGTTCCTCAGAGATTTTAGGTCCATGTCGACACAGTCGCATTACACACTTGCTGTAGATTTGTCTGCGGCGCATTTATGATGCGACTCTCCCACTCCACCACATCCCAAAGGTGCTTTATTGGTTGGAGATCTGGTGACTGAGAAGGCAATCTGTGGAACTCATTTTCATCTAAATCTTAAACACAGAGTATATCCAGAGTGTTATGGTTAAGCAGCGTTATCTCGATCCACTTTAGGTGTTTGTGATCGGCCCCGACAAGAAGCTGAAGCTGTCCATCCTATACCCTGCTACCACAGGAAGAAACTTTGATGAGCTGCTCAGAGTTATTGACTCTCTGCAGCTGACTGCACAGAAGAAGGTTGCCACACCGGTTGACTGGAAGGTACGCAATAAAGGCATCACTCAGCACACGAGTTGATCGATAGAGAACAAGAACTGATGTAACACCACCTGCACAGCTACTCAGCAGCAATAATGTTATTATTACAAATGTAAAAACTCACATTCAGTATCTGGTAAATATCCTCCTCAGACCCAGTCTATTCATTCTTTCCAAGCTGGCTGACTCAAAATCCACCTTTAGCATGTTACATATTTTTTTTGGGTCAGTTGTTTTAAATTAGTGTTTAACTTTTCTTGGTCTGAAGCAACAACCAGTTTTAGGTTAGGCTAACTGCCTGCTAAATTTCATTCAATATTTTAGGTTTATTCCTTTTAAACAGATATTTTAAGAGCGGTTTATTGGGGGAATGTCATATGATATATCGCCTGACACGGGACCTATGTGATCTGCATAAATACAACTGCAGTTAAGGCATCTACCCTGTGACTAAAATACCCTTCTTGTCCTTTCATGGTTTTCAGCCTGGTGACAAAGTCATGGTCATTCCCTCGCTCTCTGATGCTGAAGCTGCGTCTCTGTTTCCTAACGGTGTGACAACTGAAGAAGTGCCTTCTGGAAAGAAATACCTGCGCTACACCAAGATCTGAAAGCGCATTACTCTTTGACCTGCAACTCTTTGGTTAACAATTCACATGAATCGATGCACTTACCCAGTTAGGTGACTTGTGTTTTCAGTCCTGCAGTCCTTTCCAACACTGAAGCAAACACGCCTTGTTTATCCCAAATAAACACATTTTTCACACGTGTTCTGTCCTTTTTGAGTCTTTCCTTTTCTCTACCATTCTTCAAGTTTTAAACAAGTTCATCATCTGTGATTTACCACTAGGTGTCCTCCTACAACCTGACATGGAAATATTACTGCGCTTCCTTTGCTGCAGTGGTGCTTTCTGTCAGTAGGTGGCAGTATGTGTTAAATGAAATCCTCCATAAGCTGTTGGAGAAAGAACCAACTTGTTCTCAACAACTGCATTGATAGGGAGTGGTACCACATGTAATGAAATGACTACTTGTATTTTCACACCTTAAAAAGATGATAGAGGACACATCAGTAGTAAAGGCGATCTCTACTTTCAGTGAGGTTGTATTTCTCATAATATGCAGACTTTCAAAATCTTCTCACGCATTTTTGTTTTCGTTGTGCTTCCTCAGCATCGCAGATTATGCTCTGGCTCACTAAATGTCTTTACTGTACCAATCAGCATTGTGCTGTTGGTATGTATGTATTTATTTTTAATTAAACTAAATCCTTTACTACTTCCATTTGATAGATTGTAATTCAGTTCCTAAGCAGAAACCTTGCTAAATAATAGATTCATGCTTTTAAACCAAAAAGAGCAAACTTAAAAGATGTGCGATCGAGGCCCTTCACTTTTCAGAGTTTCAGGTTTTTTAGCAGTTTGTCCAAAGAGACGCCTGCCCCGCCCCTCCCGACACTCCCTGATCATTTCATTCCAATAACTGAGGCATGTAGAGGTGTGGTGGCAGAGGGGTTAGCGCTGTAGGCTCACAGCAAGGGTCCTGATTTGGTCTTCACCTTCCTGCTTAGCCTTGCTGTGTAGAGTTTGCATGGGTTGTCCACGTGCACTCTGGCTTCCTCCCATACTCCAAACACAAGGAATTAAAGGGCTTAGGTTAACTGGTGATTCTAAATTGCCCATAGATCTGAATGCAAGTGTGAGTTGTTGTCTCCCTCTCTCTCTCTCTCTCTGTGTTAACCTTGCAACAGACTGGTGACTTGTGCAGGATGTACCATATCTAGTGAAAAGCCAAAGAAAGGAAATGAATAATTATAGTTTTGTATAGCTGAATGCCCTCCCCCACTCCCCCTTTATTAATTTCACAGCTTTCAGATTTCACAGTAATCTTGACCTTTGATCAGACGATCAGTTATATGGGAGGTCTTTTACTGTGAAAGGACATTTGGGTTTAATTTTACAAACAACAGGGCCTGCCATAGAGATTTAATTATATCAACCCCTTTTTGGGATCAATGATGTATTTAACTTGAATTACCTTAAAAGACCCAAAGTCATGTGTTCGTGAATTTATAAAGCATCGCAAATCTTCCAGAGACAGATGAAAGACTCAAACTTTCAGCTGCAGAAAATTATTCTCAGCAGGCCGAACTTCATTGTAGCTGAAACGTCAAACCCAGGACTAAGGTGTAGGTTTTCTCTTTGGGTTAATTTAACCATCAAAACTGCATGGCTGAGGATCTTATTAATTACTTTACATAGTCTGAAGGTGAGCACTCGTCTCTCACACACATGCACACACGCTCTGACCTTGCATTCACTCTGAGTCTGAGGAATGCTGAGGTCAAAGAAAAAAGATGGGATTCCCTTTGAGTTCAGAGGGAGGCGAAAGAGTGTGCAGGGCCAGATAAAATATCTCAGAGCGCTCCTCCTTTCCACCCCTGTCATCCACACAATGTGAACTGGAATGTTGTTCTTTTTTTTCGTTTCCATTGCCAAGAAATTTTTTTTCTTAAGGATTGCATTTTGTTTGCAGTGTTACAAACACGTAGATGAAAATGCTGAGTTTTGGGCTGTGGCCTAAGCTTTCAAATGTGCATTGAAGGTTCCTTCTCTGATGGCTGTTTTGTCCTCAGGAGCCATCCAAAATAACACCCACACAGACACACCGTGCTGATCAAATGGATTTCTCAAATTCCAGACTACAATAGCCAGTGCTGGAGCATGAGAACGGCTTTGGGTGTCTGGGCATAATTGTCCAGTATCCACCCCCTCACCACTCACCCTGCATCACCATGTTCATCTGTCACCCCTAACTTCTTGGCTATCGAACCAACTCACCCCACCTCGCCTCAGCAACACCAGTACATGTAATACAACACCAGCCCCAACCAGGTCTCACGGGGTAAAACACACACAATACCAGCTGCTGGCCTCTTTCTTTCTGTAGAAGGAGCACACACACACACAATACCCATGATCAAAGAAATACAGGCTGCTCTGAAAGGAGTGGCCTTCAGTCTATCTCAGAAAGTAAGATGTTTTCCTCTCAGATGCTTCAGATGTTGGTTTTCTGGAGAAGGAATTTAAATAGAATGGAAACAAACTTTATGCATGTACCTGGTATGCCATAATCACACTGTGAGTCACAAAATATTGCAGGTTCCATATGAATTTACAGTTGGTTTCTGTGTACGTTGGTATTTAGCCACAAGAGGGGAATCGGTTGACTAGTAAGCTCCCCTAAATGTGAAAACACCCCTTCAATGTAAAGAGCATTAAAAACACCATGAACACATGTAGGTATTCTTATTCATGAACATGTGCTTTTTCTGGAAGAGCTCATTATTCTCATCTTGTGTGCCAGGCATTGACTTCATCACCTGAAGCTGCCCGTGACCTGCAGGTTAACAAGCCAGAGACCAGAGGGGCTCCACAACGCACCACACATGCACGTGTACTCACACATATGCAAAGCTGAGGTTTGATACTTTCCAGACGCGCCCCCGCTCTCTCTCCCCCCTACATCGCCTGGCACTCTCACCCGCTCCGCTCTCCACATCTCCCACACACGTTAAAACAGACTAACACGCACTCACACAATAGCACCTCCCCCATTTCACTCAACCTGGCTTATCAAAGTTTTTGCTTCTTCAGCTTCCCTTTCCCATGCACAGACATAACACTGCACACAAAAAGCCCTCACTTTGTTTCTTCTTCCATCACAGTGCTCTTCAATCCTCTTTATGATTCACAGTGTTTACATTCTAAAAACTGCTGCAAAGCCTGAAGGCATTTCTGTGTACCGACCGCCCAAGTATGACTTAGATAGACTTACTGATAGAACATAAGCTACGTGAACAGATTGAAGGTCAGACGCATGAGTGATGACCTCAGGATTTGGCTGAACTTTAAGAAGTATTAACCACATCACAGTCAACAGTCACCCCTGAGCTTTCCTCACTCCTGCTAAAGCATGGGTCAGCGGGTCTTTCATGACAAGCACACACACACCTGCACACACAGAGGTGAAGACATAATGATGAAAGTGTATGATCTGGGTCCTGAGATAAATGCAATTGTTTTGATGACACCTCGTAAATACAGCATCCAGACAGGCTATTACTGCAGCGCAGGTCAGGGCCGGCTATTGCTCTGAATGAAGAAGGTGATAAATGTTAAGGTAAAAGTGCAATCCCTCTATGTGCTTATCTTTGCCTCTCTCTATCAATATTGCTGCCTTTTTCTTGCTTTTTGCCCTCCCTCATTCTCTCTATTAGAGACACATTGATCACGGGCTGCTGGCATATCACCTGAGTAATGGCTAAGGGTGTCTGGGCTTTAAAACAGCCAAGAGCTTTTTCATGGTGACACAGTAAATGGCTCATATAATAGAGTGTGCCTTGTGTATGTGTGCACGATTATAATGCAGGGCACATTAAGATGAGAAATCAAACACAACCCAATAAGAATCACAGACCACCGGCCCTGCCATACAACCCAGATGTGCTTTGCAACAGAGACATCTGCACTGTAATTATTGAAAGTGCAGTTTCTCCTACTTCTCTCCTAAATGAGTAGTTTGAACGTTTCTGAATCATACTCATTTGTTGGTTAGAGTTAGATGAAGAAACCGATGTCAAATCTGTTGGCAAAAGCACACAGTTTGTTCACTCAGCTCCATTTAGGCTTAATGTGAAAGTCGGTAAGGTTGAAAAATAAAGCAAACATGAAAGGGTGAACATTGTAGTTCCTGAAATAGCCATTTAAGGCTAACAAAAAAGAGGAGTTCACCCCCATGGAGTCCCATGGTAAAACATATAAACATATTTCCAGCCTTGTAGAAGAAATGGATTTGGTTTGGTTGACATTCTCTCCCATTCATTACAACAGAAGATTTTTAAATTCTGTTGCAGCTTAAGTTTGTATAATTAGGGCCTGTACTCAGTTAAATGGAGTCCCCAAACTGGTTCTCTCAACCATGTGTGTGGTGTGTGTGTGTTAGTTTTGGTGAGTGAAATCATAGTATTCATCTGTATGTAACTTGGCACTGATTAGCAGGCACATCTGTGTGATGCACCAAATCCAAATCCAGTTTCTTCTGGTGCCTAAAAACCAACTTTAGCAAGATGGTGACAGTCATCTTTCTAAAGTTTATTGTGGTGACGTGGTGGGAACATCCATCCTTCATATGGAGTCTATGAATTTCACCAGAGGATCACTGTATTTGAGATATTATCAGTATTAAAATATAGAAAGAGCTAAAACTATAAAATCTGTTACATTTCTATTGAGCCTGAGAACCACTTTAAATCCACTATAATAAAATCACCTTGACCTAGTTAAAAACTGACCACTAATCGGGCTCTGACAGAGCGAGTCCTCCTGCTGTTGTTGCCCTTTCGCCAAAACCTGATTTGAACATCACAGGGAATGAAAGTGGGGAGCCAAAAATGATGATGAGGATGAAGCTATTATTTGTCACTTGCAGTTGCCTGCAGCGAGATCGGACCCCTTTCCAACCATACATACATTAAACAAACGTGGCTGTTCCACCAATAAGAATATTTGAGGAAAATAAAACAGAATAAAACAAAAAGAAAGATAGAGATCTACAATTCCCATACCTGCTGTGTTTCTTTCCACCGGTTTATTTATGTTTAAGCAGAGGGCAGTCAATCTGAGAGGGCAGAGAGAAGGTGGCTGTGAAACTTTATCGCTGGGGGAAGAGAGAGTGAATGCCACGTTCCTCTGTGTGTGTATGTGCGTTTGCACGTGCATGAGCTCGTGTGCGTGGCAGTTTGCTCGTTTGTGTGTGTGTCATGTGGTGGACAGAGAGGGGGAGAAAAGTGGAGGAAAGTGGAGGGGGAGGGGGCGTGAGTGGAGGCAGAAGTCAGGAACAAGAAGAGAGTGAAGAAGGTTGAAGTTGAGATGGTAATGCCATAGAAACTTTTTAAAGGTTTGGACGACTCTCCCCGAACCGTAATGGGCTAGTTTGGAGCATAATGAAACCAGTCTGGCTTTCCTGGCTCTCACACCCCGGGTCATGTGCATGCACACACACACACACACACAGAGCTGAGAGAGTAACACGTGTTTTTCTTTAGCACTTGTTTATGTTCATCCAACAGTGGGAGCGCAGAGACATAGTTAACTATCAATTAAAGCGATGATCATAAAACAAACACTTGTAAATAAACAGTGCCAAGCTGGAGAGATTCAGAGAAAAGCTAAAAAACAAAATATACTTGTATTGTAACACGGATATACCTGCCTGTTCTTGCAGAAACTGTTCTCTTAAATTCTAGAGAGAGAAGGAGAGAAAAGAAAGCTAAGATATAAGACACCAGATCTTTGCTACACTTAGTTTAATGTCCTGAAAAGTTGAAGTATACTGTTTTTTGGTGCTTGTGGGCTTCACCTCACCAGCAACCAGTAAGGTTTTTGGATTGCTGCTTTCAGTAAGTGCGCTTATAAAACTTGTGTGTTAATGGGGCTTCAAGCCAGCATATGTTACACATGGAGAGTAACAAGTCTCCGTGTGTGTGTTAAAAAAGTTTGGAGGTGTGCATCAGAATGTGTGTGTGTGCGTGTGTGCGTGTGTGCACTTTGACTCGGTATAATGAGCTCCCCTGGGTCTCCCTCACCTTCCACCCCTCCTTCCATGCCTCCATCGCTCCCCCCGTTCTTCTTCTTCTCCCTAAACTTGGCCTTATTAACCCCTCACTTCCCCCCATATGTTTATTTAAGTAGGAGATGGTGGGGAGCAGAGGTGAGTCGACTGCGTGTACACACGTTTATTTACATAGGTCGGCCTTGGGATTTGAGAAGGTGGAAACAGGGAAGAGAGAATAAGCTGGTGCGGCTTCGATTTCTTGTTTGGGTTTTTCTACTGGAAACAAAAAGACAAAGAAATAACAGCTTAGATGTCGGGTCATTGGCTTCACACCTTGGACTGACCCAGTGGCCATGATTCTGAGGTCAACCTTAGCTCTAAACATGGTAAACAGGTCAACAAGTCAGCTACTCATCCCCTCTAGCTTACCCCAAACCTTTATAGGGGTCGCAGGTCAGGAGCTGCCCTTTACCGATGTCCATATGAGTGTGGGTATAGTTCACCTGAGGGTGCCACTGAATACAAACTTGTCACATGACCAAGTGAACTTTACAAACTAATATACACATGTGTGTTATAGCCAACACTTGATTATACATATTTTGCATTGATACCTTCAGACATGAAGAACTTTGGCTACAACAAATTTAGATCTGTGAGAGATTTTAAGCAACTGTGCAGCTTTGCCATTCAATCAGCTGAGAGGTCTGGAAGAGCATGGTTTTTGGCCAAGTATCTCCAAAAAGTTGCAAATTGTTGTTTTTGTAGAAATAAAATTGTTTAAAATTTGTGAATTAATGAGCTTTAGAGATGCACAAGGTGTGATAGAGGAGGATACTTGGGACAACCCCTAAAAGGAACTGCAAGAAGAAGAAGAAGATGAAGAAAAAGAAGAAGAAGAAGAGATGCACATGGCTGGATTCTTCTACTACTATGCTGAAATAGCTGCTCCTATCTAACTCTTGGCAAGAAAGTAAATAAGCAGCCAACCCGTAATTACTTTAAATATTAAGACTTAAAAGAACTAAGCTTTTGACAAACCTACATGCCATTAGCAGTAAAATGACTCTTAGCTTTGCTCACTTTCTGGGTAGTAAAGCTGAGAGTCCCCACCTGTTTTAGGATCTCAGCTTATCAGACGCTGAACAAAAAAACTGAAAGTCAAATATTTGCTGTTTGTTCTTGGATTACAGAAAATAAAATGCGACTTGTTTGAATAACCAATGGGTATTTATGGCTCTCTCAAAGGTCTTAGTCTTATTCTTGATGCGGTGTAGTATTTGTATTAGCGTGTTTAGGACAGCAGCACTGCGGTAACCAGCAGGGATAAAGGGATTAGACCCAAAGCTCAGTCCAAGACATTCTTTGGCTTTCTGTGTAACTCCTGAGTGATAAAATAAAAATATCTGAAAAACTGGAAATCCTGCTAAATATTGCAGATAACTTTTGGGGTTACACATATTTTTCCACAAACGGGCAGTGTGATTAAAACTCCTGTAGATATAGTATTGAAAGACAGACTACTGCCTTCGGTCAGGAAGGGCTTTGTATCTTTGACATTTTTGTTTTTGGTGGGGAATTTTTTGTAAACAGCTTAAGTTCAAGGTAACGGCATCAGGACGGGGAGGGGAGGGGGGGGGGGGGGGGGGGGGATTCAGATCTCCAAATAGAAAGGGATTTCCCTGCAGCCTTACTTTCTCCGTCTGCTCAGTTGTCACCTGGACTGGATTTTAGGCCACTTACAGTGGGATTAGTGCCATGTTTCAAGCTCAGTGAGCCTGATCTCGGTCTAAAAATCTCACGGTGATGACATCATAGTCTTGTTGTCAAGGGATTATATATAAAACACTTATACAAACAGGGTAGGATATTCACTCTGACTCTCTTTTGAAAAAAACAATGCTGCCGATGGAGTAATGGACAAAAGGGCAGGCTATTTTGGAAACTGATTACATGTAGTGGCTGTAGCACAGTCAGTAGCAGGTCACCTACTGATCGGAAGGTTGGTGGTTCGATCCCTGGCTCCTCCAGTCTGCATGTCAAGTATCCTTGGGCAAGATACTAACCCCAAGTTGCTCTCCGATACATCCATCAGAGTTTGTATGAATGAATGTGTGAATGTAGTTAGTTGGTATGTTGTATAGAGTGCTTTGAGTACTCCAGGAGAGTAGAAAAGTGCTATATAAGAATCATTTGACCAGCCATTTAGTGGCTGCTGGATAAATAACCAATTGCACTTTCATGGAGAGAGAGAAAGACGGGATGAGTCACTCAACCTGTTAAATGCATCCACCTGAAGAGACTGATTGACATAGACAGACAGAAAAGCTGATGCCAGTATGAAAGCAGAGCAAAGAGCATGGAGGTGAAAGGCAGACAGAAAATCACTTTTCAAGTGTTGCCCAGCATTGGTTAACTCTCAGAGCTGCTGCCAGGGAGAAGTTTTCTGTGCCACTCCAGCACAGTGAGTCTTTGTAACTCGGGTTCTCAGAGGAGCTCAATGCTGCTCCAGCTGGCCTGTACCCAGCCAGGCTTTCTCATGTCAGGACACAGACAATCAGGCACGGTGGGGTATACTGGATGCTGGGGAATTTTGAGCATGTTTCTTATCTTAACTTAAGAAAATAGCAACTAAAATCTACTTGATACCATTTACAGAACATACTGGGCAAAGGCTTTGGATCTGTTCTCTAGGATTTAACAGCAAACAGAGACCTTTTTAAAGAGAGGTCTTTGTTTTATTGCATTCACTGTTGTTATGACTCTGCTGGGAACTAAGCAGAAACAATACTTATACTGTACCAGAGTGAATGGTGTCATATACCAATACTACAACACTGTACTGAGAGACTCAAGTTTGACAACTCAAAGTACTTAACATTTAAACACTTATGGAAGTTAACTAATCACAAGTACCCTCATACTGAGAGTAAGTCGTTTTTTATGCACTTGTGCTTTTTGGATGTCTTAATATAGGTTGCTCTACTTGACAGCATTAATCCAGTAATCATAATTTTCCAATAGCAAGTCAGTTTCAGGTATAATCAAATAAGTATATTAATTGTAATCGATATGATGATCCCACAGATTTTTAGACATTTTTAACCTTTTTTTGGATTTTCCTGCTTGCAGTGTAACTGCATTCATTTATTCATGCAGTTCTGCTCTGAAACATTGCTTGTAACGGTTCCCCTTATTAATAGTGTATGCTGTTGATCCTGCATGAGGAGACATGCAAGGCTGCAGGTCCAACATGCTGACAAGGGCTGTAAAACATTTTTTGAGTTAGAGAAAAAGCAGCAAGACAAAGCAACGAGTGGCCACTGGTACCACTATAAAGGCTAGGATTAGCTTTTCTTTGACATTGACGTAAACACGTATTCTGAATACATATTTTACATTTACTCCATGCACAGACGACATATAAATAATAATTTTAATGGTAGGCAAGGGGCTGACTTACTGAACTGAAGCCTGTTGAAACCTCTGTTATAACCTCTGTGACTGTTTTGCTAATGACATTATCTTCAAATTTTGTAATATATATCTATATCTATCTATCTATCTATCTATCTATCTATCTATCTATCTATCTATCTATCTATCTCTCTCTCTCTCTAATCTATCTAATCTATCTCTCTCTCTCTCTCTCTCTCTCTCTCTATCTAATCTATCTAATCTATCTCTCTCTCTCTCTCTCTCTCTCTCTCTCTTTA
>VUQR01011529.1:0-19474 GCA_015108515.1 Hemichromis elongatus
GCTGCTGTACTGTATATCAGCTTGTTAGTCTCGGTAATCGTGGCTGTAGGTATTGTCCGTAATGCTGCATTTACATCATCTAGCAGATCTTCTGAGGGTACTTCACGTAATCTAGCGACCCTCCGCTCCAGAAACGTGTAGTCTTACCACTATATATATATATATATATATATATATATATATATATATATATATATATATATATATGTATATATATGTATATATATGTATATATATGTATATATATATATGTATATATGTATATATGTATATATATGTATATATGTATATATGTATATATATATATATATGTATATATGTGTATATATATGTAAAATTTTGGACTTATGTAAAAAAAACAACAGTAGCTAAGTTTACATTTACATTTGTACATAAATTTGAAAACAAATGCCCCAAACTTTGATAAGGAAAAATACATTTTGAAACCTGCAAACCACTGATATGAAGCATTGATGTAGCAGTACTTTACTTTGCAATGTATTAAAGGACATGTTTTCTGTTTTTTCAGCTTTTACTGTAACCACAACCGTTTATTGTAGAGTACTTATCGGCCTTAGCCTTGTTGTGGGTGATAAATGGTGCAATAAAAACTGCTTTTGCCGCCACTTGTGTTTGTGTTTATCAGTTTATTGTGTCCTAAGTTGTCAAACATTTCAGTGCTTCTCTGTGTGTGCCTAAAGCTTTTGTGTTTTTACACAGCTTTGCATATTTGAGAGTGATTTGTATCACAGCCAGTTACTTTTTGTTAGACAAATAATAACTATGTTCCTTTTTCTGCTGTTCCGGTCCTGTCTCATCCACTCCTAACATCCGCTATCCTATTCGCAGGTGACACTCTGTTTATCGTCTTGAGGAAACAGAAGCTCATCTTTCTCCACTGGTACCACCACATTACTGTGCTGCTCTACTCCTGGTACTCCTACAAGGACATGGTGGCTGGCGGCGGGTGGTTCATGACCATGAACTACTTGGTCCATGCTGTCATGTACTCATACTACGCACTGCGTGCAGCCGGTTTCAAGCTGTCACGCAAGTTTGCCATGTTCATCACACTGACCCAAATCACACAGATGTTGATGGGCTGCGTGGTCAACTACCTGGTGTACTCGTGGATGCAGCAGGGCCAGGAGTGTCCATCCCACATGCAGAACATTGTTTGGTCCTCCCTCATGTACCTCAGCTACTTTGTGCTCTTTGTCCAGTTCTTCTTTGAAGCCTACATCGGCAAGTTCAAATCATCGGCTATGGCTGTCACCAAGAAAAGCGAGTAAAAAAACATAAATGCCATAAGTGTGAGAAAAAGGGAGACAATGTAAAAAGGGAGTTTGAAATTGAGAGTGGGGACCAGTGTCTTGAGAGATGAATGGGTTTAGGTATGAGAGAGGTGGCAAGTAAGAGCGAAGTCTAGTGGGGGGTGGGAGGGTCATGAAATGGTTGGTGTTTGTGCTTGAGCATTACTACTAATGTGCAGGTGTTTAAAAAAACAAACAAACAAACAAACTAAAAAAAAACATTGAAGGTTACGTCTCCCTTGAGGGATGCTATAGAAACGGCACCACCATGACCAAAAGCCATCACAAGTTGTCCACCTGAAGTTTAAAAGGCCCCGTTTTAAATTCACATTTAAAGGTTTTTCCAAATCTAAAGGATAAAAGGATCAAAATCGCCAGATTTAAAAACAAATTACATCTGCCACAAGCATACGTTTACTTATATAGATATATATATATATATATTTAAATATATATGTATATTGAAAAAAAAGAAGGTACATATGAAGATGGAGTTAACACAAGCCATCTGAGTATGTTTTTGTTTGTCTGTCTGTCCGTCGTCAGTGTTGTTTTGGTGAGATCTGTCAAAGGAAAAGTTTGGAGCACTGGTGAGTACATGGAGCTGAAGTGTTGGTGGTTGATGTGAACCGATGGGGTGAACGGCACTGTGTCGTCTGTCTTACATTTGCAAAGTGCGATATTTTTCTCAGGTCTTAGGTTATCTCTTTCTTAATATAATATGCATATCAAGACAAAGTAGACATGTTTAACATCTGAATTTCATCTAGAATGTCTGCATAATTGAGAAAAAAATGTATGAATGGAGCTGATTGGACTGACTGTTGATCACACTGCTCCTGGCCGTGATGGGAAACAGATGCTGACAGTGCCCTGATTCACCACTTGTCATGACCTTGCAGAAGTTGCCGACCACACTTGGAAAATTACTTGCCATTGACTTCCAAGCACTTCGCTGTGTTAAAGGTTCCCTACCAGTGACGAAACCAGTCTGTTGGACAATGAATGCTTAAATGGAGGAAAAGCATTTTTTCTGTTTAGCAAAAGAAAAAAATTCAAACATGCAAATTGTCAAAATCTGCTGTATTGAAAAAAATAGTATGTATCCTTAATGGTGTCTGTTGTGCTATTGTGCATTTGCACTGTATCAATGTAAAAAAAACAAACAAAAAAACCTGTTGCTGACAAACTTAACGTATGAACAAAGTGCAAAAATGTGACATGCCTGTGTTTGTTTGGGGGTTTTTTTCTTGGTATTGCACACCATTAATTCTATATTTAGTACTAAACCTGTAAAGCCATTTAAAGTACTACCATACTTAACATTTGACTAGAGACTATATTAAGAATAACCAGTCTAATTATCACTTCCAGACATCCAGGTTTTCTTTACAAAAACTGAAAGACAAAGTGTAGCAATAATCAAACATGTTTTATGCCTGACCTCCCAACATCAGGGATTACACTAAATTAAGCTAAATAAAAGATCCACTATTACTGTTGGCTTAGTATTGAAAAAGTGTGCTAACCTCCCTGTAGAGGTGCTGTTTTTCAGGAAAGTGACAACATTGGTGCAGAAATAGTGACACATAAGATAAGATAAGATAAGATAAGATAAGACGTTATTAATCCCTCGGGTGGATTCCTCTGGGAAATTCGGTTTCAACATTACGGGTTGTTTGAGGTTCTTTATAGTTGAAGTTTGAGTAAGACATAAACATGGCAAAAATCAAAATCAGTTTTCGTCTGAAAAAAGTTAGTCACATAATTAACATGGATTCCTAATCATTTATTTGGCAAGACCTAGTAATACCAGGAAAACAAATTCTGTGAAGTAATTTTTGCATTTTATTCTTGTTGTAGAGACATTTAACAATCAATGGTAAAATAAAAAAAAGGTAAAATTATGCAATGTATATGTTCTATAGGGAAAAGAACACACCGCCCCATCATTATAATAATTTTTAGATAAGTTAAAGTAAACAACAGGAAGTGGGCTTCCATTTTTCCTGTCACTTCCGGCTACCATCTTTGGTGACTAAAGAGTTAGCCAGCGAAATAAAATGCTACGATATAAAGACAAAGTGGGAGGAAACGGGAAAAGTAAAAATTGTTAAACAAGTTGGATATTTTGTTCAGTCTGGAGAAACTGAAGAGGGCTTCGAAACTGTGGTAAGTGTTAACAAACAATCGCCACAAACACAAATCTGGCGGGCTTGGCTATCCGCACATTCGCCACCTGCACAAGTAAAATTTGCAAAGTTATCACGAATTTGTGACAATACTTTTATGGTTTAATTATTCAGTTTGAATGTCTAATACATCACAATTTATATTATAAAAGCGTCAAAGCAGCCTAATGGACTATTTTTAGAGAACACATGGAAACGCACAAAACAAGGCTCTTTTCCAGTTAAATATCTCCTACAAGCTTAGCAGCTAATGGAGCATGATACTATAGAAGTTATGGGAGTGGCAAAACCTACTGGAGCTACTACTGATGATGTCCTGAAATAACAGCAGGAATTATACCTTGTAGTGTTGTGAAATTTGTACAAGCAGTGAGCCACAGATATCGAATGTATTTATAGACCTTACCAATTTGATCCCTACTATTACCAGTACTAAAGTACTGTGCGAATATATTTTGTCTTCTGAAGCTGTATCTTATTTCAGTTTATTCATAACCATAAAAATGTTTTACTCTATGCTACAAAAGGCTTGAATCTCAGTTGCTCCTCTCAAATAGTAATGCCATCTTCTAATGTCTTAAACTCTAAAAGACTATAAAGTTCATTACTTTGTGCTATTTATCTGAACTGAATAATGATAATGATAATGCGTGCAAGTTCAAAATGCTATAGCTATCTTGATGTAATGAGAGATCACGGAAGCACTTTTGCTACATATGAGAAATAAATAAGAACAGAGCAGCTAAATAACCAATTATTTTTTATTGGTTGCAGTTTATCCTTAGATATCCCTATTACTATTAGTTTCTCATGCGTGAGCCTTTTTTTTCTTTGTAACATTGCTGCCATCTAGTGGGAAAAAAACTCTTTTCTTGACTGTTGATTTCTAGTACTGTGGAGAGTTGCTCTTTAATTGTTAAATAGTTGTTATGCAGAACTATCATATTCAGTTAATGAAAGTTAGTTATTTAATTTGATGTAATGGGGAAAAATGGCCAGTTGAAATTAAGTTGGGATTGCATGCCACTTAAGTGAAAGTGAAGCTTTGATTAGTTGTACTCATTGTTGTTATGTTCTCAATTTTCCCCTTGAGACAAAACTACCAAGAGAGCTTGTGAGATTTTGGACTTTCCCTCCTGTCTATGTATAATCATACATCAGGCTCATGTGTCTATGTCCAATACATGCATTAGACCTTCCCTCCCCTTCTGATTTTAATACTGGACATATCCTCAAAAAAACAGTGTTGTTCTGTCCTGCTCAAGAGCTATTGGGACCAAATACTGACCTGAAGGATCAGGGAAAAGCCTTTGAGTGGGTGGCTAATTCCTTCTTTAGCCCTCATCAGCTGTCCTCTGGGCAGGAATGGGGCCGTGAGCGATAAGACAAAGCTAGACCCATCTGGCAGAAAACATAACCCCAGCTACAAAAAGTTATGATAGTGTGCAAAACCTAAAATCTGAGACAAAAATAGAACACTATAATTCAACCCCATATTTTATTTAAGAAAATAATTTCAAATTGTTATATTTTAATGTTTTGGTTTGCTTTATTTTGTGTTTTGAATGTGCACATTTCGTTAATCTGCACAGCTCTTTCTAATTTTTACAGGTTATGGAGAAACATATGCTGCCATTCATATATACATACATACATCTTTTTCAGCAAAACAAAGAGAAAGCATACTTTGTAATTCAGCACCACTGCAATGTATTAGAGAATTTAAGAAACTTTCCCAAAGTCCTGACCAGTTGCCAATTAAAAACATTTGACATCCGATCAACTAAAAAAACCAGGAGGTCCTAAACCAACGATATTGAGCAAGAAAGTGCTTCTGCACTACTCTCTTAGAACAAATGCTATGTTCTCTTTGTACAGTTTTAATTAGTTATGGGTTTTTGGACAATTGGCTTTAAATTAAAAAGTAAAATAAGCATCAGATTTTTGGGGGTTTTTTTTGGCTTCTTGACATTGGTTAACAGTAGATACAATCAATGACATGTTATTACTCAACAAGTGTATACAAAACATAAACTTGAAACTTAGCGTTCAAAGCTAATGACTTGAGAATAACCATTGCAGTATATGTAGTTAAGTAAAATTAGCCTATTTTTTCTCTTCCTCAGGCCTTTCTTTAGAGAAATTTAGCTTTTTGATGGATTAAACAACAAAATTGTGTCTCTGGGTTTCCAGGTTGAAATCTCTTTGTTGTGCGAGTGTTGCGTTTTGAATTTTGCCATTGATGAGTTTAGTAATCTAGAAGCTTACAAGTACCTTCAAAGGCTAGGCTGCTGAATAAAACCGCTACAGTGTGTGCATCAGCTTGGAGGGCTTTGTCACTTTTAGCACTCTAAATCAGTTGTCCCCAACCTTTTTTTGCGCCACGGACCGATTTATGTCCGACAATATTTTCACAGACCTGCCTTTAAGGTGTCGCGGATAAACAAAAAAAAATAAAACCAGTACAGGTACCAAAAAAAAGAAAGAAAATGTATTCATAACACACGGTAAAAGACCAAGGGAACCTGAGTTAACGATAAAAACCCTGAAAACCTTAAATTTCACACCCAAACCTTAACTCTTGCTGCCCGGTACCAAACGACTGACAGACTGGTACCGGTCCATGGCCCCGGGGTTGGGGACCGCTGCTCTAAATTAAGGAGTTAATCCTACTTCCCTGGATTAATGAATACACTTACATGAGGCAAAAGTATTAATTTTGAAATTTGGGAATTTCACCTGTTTGCTCATTCTTGGGTCTTGGACCATTTTTGTATAGCATCCATCCAGCATCCAGCACCTATCCAGCATCATTGTATTTTTAGGGAAACATAATTTTGGTGTTATTATTGTAAGGTGGATGCCTCTATGTGACCCAATATTAATGCTGTAACCTGCCGTGACCTTCCTCGAAATGTAACTACACCTTGCTGTCAATAGAGCCAGCTTGGTTATAAATACTGGCAACGAAATTGGATGCGTACATAAGCAATGTAGTAGGTGCTATACAAATTTGCCACAGAAGTAATAAATTATCCATTACTACAACATCGCTGTTGATGACATGACAGTCCCAAGATGCTATTTTATTTATAAGGTGGTGTAAATCAGCTGAGGTGTAGCCTGAGACCTTAGAGCTCATGCAAGTAGTTAACATTGGTGCAGCATTTCCCTTATTACGTTCACATTGGTGCCTACTTTTTCTCAGTTACAGTAAGCTAAGCTGTGTTGCTGTTATCTTTGCTTTACACAACTGTACAAACCTGTGGAACATACTCCAAGTAATTCAAAGTCATTTATTTTTGGATAGGAAAAATACAAATCTATAAAGTAATATAATTAAAAATGTATTTAAATATTTGAAAAAGTGTTTATTCCTAAAGCGATACAAAAATGAGGCCCTTGAGTCTTCTGTTACTTACAGTGTCAGTGACTCGATTGCCCCCTGTTGACCCAATTCAGAAGTAATACAAGATAAATTGACACTCGGCCCAATTTCATCTTTACTTGAAGACTGATCTACTGCTGTTTAGAGTGGTGGCCTAACCTATCTGTCAGCCCTAATGGAGCCCAATATATAGATAAGTGTGTCTTGCCACGAAAATCAATATCGATGTGGCCCCTGAAGGTTTTTGAGTTAAAGTGCTTTGTTTTCTGCCATTGCCTCGAAACAAAGAGGCTGTGGGTCCTTCTATTAACAATTCCCAGTCAACCTTGAGACAGACTTACAGACCGAGATAGAGGTAGAAATAGAAATAGACAGATGGAGTGGTGGTGAAGGGCGGCAGCATTCATGCCGACATCACTAGAGCATTAGATTTGGTGGAGGATAGAAAAGCATCATCAATGGAGCACAGAAGGCCTTCAAAGAAGGCTGATGACAGTGATGGGGCGAAACAAGACAGAATGGACAAAATAGTTGTTCAATGGAGAGAAAATTATGTCATCTGTGTTTTACTATAAAAAAAAATACAAATTAATGTCAATGATAAAGGAAGTTATAAACACCATGTATATATATTTTTAAATACAACTTTATTGATAAAATAAAAGCAAGTTTCATCTTGCAAATTTCTAATTCCAGTTATAGTCCATAGCTTCTGAAAAAGTTAGGTACAGTTTTAATGAGAATGTTGAATGTTGCTTGGTCTGTTGAGATAAATTTTGCATTTTTTTTTTGTTATACTTATTACAATCTAAAAAGATGAACATCAGTCTTAAAATACCTTCCCTTTCCAAACCAAAGTCCATATCAGTCAGTCATTCAGCAGTGTTTTGCTCCATTTTTAATTATAAACTCTGCAAAGAAGAGAGTTGTTTCTTACTGTAAAGAAGATAAGATATCGTCCCTTTCCAAACCACATTCCACTTTAATTTATAGATTATTCAACCCATGTCAGTTTATTGCCCTCTTATTTCTTATAATATAAATCACAGAGTCATAAAATCTAGGCAAAAATAACCACAGATCAATGTAAAAAAAAAAAAATATATATATATATATATATCATAAATGATCACAATTAAGTTTTTCTTAGTAATGCAGTGTCATAGCAGTTACATTTTTGCGAAATATATGCTATGTTGTGTTTTCTTTGTACTGTAAAACATTAGTTATTCATAACAACAGGTGCTTTAATGTCAGTTTTTTTGCTTAAATCTTAAAATGATGTGATTACGAAGCCTGAGAAAGCTGTAAGTCAAATTACAACACACTGACGGGAAAACTTCAAATAACACTAGCACTCTATAAGAAAAATGGAAGAAGGTTTTTAAACAGTACGGTCCTTTTACTATAAAAAAGCAGTTACTGTTCATTTCACTTCTAACTATGTCAAGTCAATGAAATTTACAAGTTCATATATTTGATCATACTGCACTAGTAACCTAAACTCGCTCCTAAATGAAACGTTCAATAATTTGATGAAAAGGCTACACAAAGGGATCTACACTAGTTGATATGTAAGGTAAAATACGTGGTGGTGGTGGTGGGGCAAAAAACCCCCAACTTTTCTACATAGCAGCGATTACCTGAACAAAGCAAATATAGTGACTTAAACATTTCAAACACAAAATAATGTAAAGAGCTAAAAATATATAAAACTCGCCAAAGTTACTAAAGTTATCATGACAATATAGATATAGTCTAAACGTTTTTGCAAGTGCAAGGAGGATTTCATTGATCTTTTGGTCAGCTGACACTGAGTAGTTGTACTTGTTGTTCATGTATATATGTATAATAGCCTATCACAGATTTTGGCCTGTATACTATGTGATGAACTTGAATTGGATTTTTTTTTAAGTTTCAACATTGAACTTAATGCACAAAGCGATGTTTGGGGTAATTTAGAAATGCTGCAGTCATATAGTTTCTGCAGCAGACGAAAGCCATCTGTAAATAGGGTGTGGCTCACAGTTCAGATGACATGATAAAACTGTGAGAAGGGTACAGGCTTGAACTCTTTACACTTGCAGTGAGAGGATCCAGTGCCTCTTGTTTTGTTGTGGAAAAAATTTAATGGCATGGTTTAGGTCCATGTTTTGTCACAGGTTTATGTGGGTTGTTTTTTTCAGAATTATAATGCCCAGATCAGTGAATGGCTTGATGAATCAGTCAAGTGTAAAAATGATATGCTTCGGCCTTTATAGACACCTAATTTTATAGACACCTAATAAACCTAATTTGATGCCAAGGGCACATTTTAGACCGATATGTCACTAATCACACTGTCAGAATTTGGGATAGCGTGCCATTTCTCCAGTAGAGTCTCAGTGATTCAGCGCCGAAACACTGAAGCTGATTCTGGACCACCTTACAAACAAACATGGTCACTATTTTTTCTGTTATTGGTAAACTGCCTCGGCCATACTCATCTGAGGAGGGATACCCTTCTGATAAACTATAATGATGGGTTTATTTTAAATGTTTTTACAAAATTTGCCTTTTTTTTTTACTTCTCTACCAAATGTATACATTTGTATACATTTTCTTTTTTTATGTTTCATTTCTGAACAGCTGATTGTATGCTGTATGAGCTAGGATGGAGATGACTCTGGGCTGGAAGTCTTGGGTAACGTGTTTGGTTTAAAAGATGTACAGCTTGACATTGATGGTCTTGAGAGGTGCACGGTGGGTTGCATTGTTTCAGTGCAAACAGCAGACACCATGGAACACTCGTAACCTTTATTGTGCTGGGACAGTTTTCCTGACTCATCACTTTCAGAATTGGCCCCTGGAAAAAAATGCATAATTTAGCAGTTGGTAAAAAAATTTGTACAAGACTTTAGACTATAGTTATAAAATCACTAAAGTTGTTTGCATATACCGGTAATAAGAATAATGACAGTTTCAGGTACCTGTTTCTGAAGAGCAGGATGTACACACAGCTCTCCTTGGACAGCCCATGGCAGGGATTACTTTTCCTTCAACACCATTTTCCGCTACCATGTAGAACTGCAGATTTATACATTAAGACGTTTGAGGGGTTTTTTTAAATTGAAAGTTTTATGCATTTTTTGGGGGGGGCAGCCTACCTGCTCCCAGAGTGTGCGATGGACATGAATCAGTCTTACAAAGAGAAATGTTGTATGTCCTATTCCTTGCACAGATTTAGGATTTCTTTGGGTTTCGTACTATTCCTGTTCCAGATTAAGTTGGATGCCAATTTTTTGATAATTTCTCTTTATTTGCTCCCTCGTAGAGACTCTTGTCATGGTTTCCGCTTACAGTAATTTAAGATATATTTATTCACATTTCATCTAATTCTGTATCAGTTAGCCTGCCCAACAATAATCAAAAAGACAGCGAGTTGCAGTTCTGTTTGTTTTGCATTTGCCAACACCAAGCACTTAATAAGACATTGGGATCTAAGCCCTAATCTCTAATGTTACTTTCCAAAGTGATCAAAAATGTTATGACTGCTAGGAACTGGCAAAGTCTAGCTCCAAGACTAGGGCTAATAGTATATGTAAGAAATTTGGGTCAATTTGTGATTCACTAGAAAACTCCCTTTCTTAAATATGTGTTAATCCTTGTTAGATTGTCACATTACATTTTTAAGTAATGAATTACATATTTATTCTGTTTATAATGTAATTTGTTACACCACTCATTCCATTACTTTTACTTTGATCTGAGATGCTTTGTAAAATAATTACAATTAAACCACTGACATAAGTATGTATCCTAATGAGGACACACACGCAAGCTCTTTGTTTCAGTACCAAGTCAAACAGCAAGGAAAATGTAATGCATGTTTGACTGCTTTTTCTTTTTTTCTGCCCATTTGGCAAATAATTGAAAAGCCTACATAATGGAAGTAACAGCATAATTTTATGTTTATGTATTATGTTACTACATGACATAAAGTCTTTATCTATTAATGACCTGGTTTTGTGACAGTGGCCTTACCCGAGGAACGGTGGTAGTGGTTGTCTCTGACATGCTCTCATCCGTCATGCTGGTCTCACTCACATTATCCACTGATGGCTGTTTGCGGAAGCGTTTTCTCGTTCTGAACAGTAAATATAAATCTGCATAAGTTATATATAGAATAATATACACGTGGAGATTTTATCTCACAGAAATATATATGTAAAAGGTCAGGCACCCAAAGAAGATTTATATGGGTGATTATAGTTCTGTACTCAAATTCATCATGATGAGAAATGAGCGTCTCTACTGTGTACTGCCCTTCACAGCATAATTTATCACTGCATTATAAAATAATAACTTCACCGCATTTGATTTATTTAATGTTTGTTTCTTAGCTTTCTGCATATCTGGCTCCCTTAAACCTGAATGTTGACCGAAGATGATACATCTGAATGTTGTGATAGAAGCTGTGTGTATATGTGTGCTCATTAGTTTTTGCTGTTTCTTTAGACTCTATCCTTGTATACAGTGTGAGTCTGTATTCTCTGTGTGTTTATTACAGGGGAAACCAAACTACCAAACTCAAAAACCGCACAAGTGCACTTGCAGTCAAGTGCAGAAGGCAATTTGAGGCAGAGCTATTGGCGGCCATGTAGCGTTTCCTCTGGGGTCATACCTCACCGGCTCCATTTTGTAGCTGAGAAATGACCTATTTTTATGTGTAATTGCTGTAGAACAAGCTAAACGAACCATGTAATTGAAAGCGTGCCACTTCCACAGGGGAACTAAGAGCGCAAACGTTAGGATGTGGTAGGTAGTGTGCTTTGTAAGTCAAAAGAGTGTAGAATGCCAAACAGCCTTGTCCATAAGCCAGCGAAACAAGCATAAAACAACTCAGCTACTTAGAAGCATCTCAGGTGGAAATAAAAAGGAGGAGGGGCCACAGTTTGTAGTTTATGCATGCTTCTAACTCAGCTAACCACTGTTGCATGCTGTCATTTGTTCCACATGTGATGTGCTCCCTGACCCCCTGCTGTCACACTGAGAAACCGGCATTACACGCCTCATGCATCTTGGGTTTGATAGACATCTCTAAATGCTGTCAGCTCATTCATTACAGCAGCACGGTCCTCCCTGGTTTCCAAAGGGCTAAACACAAGACTGTCATTGCTGTGCATCATTACTGTAGCGCACACACAGCACACAACTGTCCCCAGATTTATTTTTTAACCATCCGTTTGGAAAAGCATATGATACCCCCTTAAGATGAAAACGTGATTGTCATTTTTACCAGTCTAATAAAACCCAAACAAATTGAATAGATTTTTTTGATTAGTATATTTAGTAAGGAAATAGTTGAAATATTCATGTTTTTTGTTTTTATGTTTTGATCCTTTCACAGCAAATAATCTATCTTGGTCATTTTGATTTCCCTACTTTCTATCTTTTTATTTTTTTTTGCATTATCTCTATTATACTTGTTTTTTGGGGTGTTTTTTTTTACCCATTGTCTATCCGTTTCCTCTTTCCTTTTTCTCCCCTTTTACCTTTTGCTGCCTCTTTTCCCCCCCTTTTTTCTCTTACCCATAGCAGTAGGTGACACAGGCTGTGATAGAGAGCAAGGAAACGAGGACCAGCATGCAGGCTGTAATGACCAAGCTCTTCTTCTTTTCCTTTTCAGCTCGCTGAAGCTCCAACCATTCCAGGTCACTGAACTGGCATCGTTCCCCCAGGTAGCCTGATGCACAACTGCAAAAATCATGTCCAGGATAAATTTTTGGTTAACTGCCAACAATTTATATTTTAAGACAAGGTTGTTTAAAACGCATCGAGTTAATTTATAATTTAGAAAATGTTACTGGTTAAGCAACTGCTTAGTTTTGTGTAAATATTTGGGCTCCTTTGGCAAATTAAATGTAATTTTTGAAAGATTGAAATGGATTTCAAAGAAAAGATACACAGGCAAGTTTACAGTCACAAGTTTTGGATTCATATGACATAAGGTTAGTGAAAAACATGGAATTGATTGGCTTCAGTAATAATTTCGGTATTTTGTTTTTCAAATGACCCTCGTGACTCTGAGAAGCATGTGAAAATACTGGAGGGGAAAAAAACAGCTTCCCCTTCAGTCTGCCTAGGGTACGGTCTGAGAACTCGACAGAACACTGAAAAGGTCAGCCAAGCTGGTCCGAAAATGTGCAGAGCCTTCAGCATCCTGGGGCCGATCTCATCCATACCTAGTCAGGTTGACATTTCTGCCCACTATCTCAGAGACCTCTACCAGATACCACTTAGGGGTTCTTCAACTCTTCAACCCGTGTTGGTTGGATTAAAGAGTTTGGGCACTCATAGGCAGCAGTTCTCTTTTGCCGCTAAATATAAGTTTTCATTATAATTTGCTTTAAAAATCAATAAAATATATTGTCACTGCAAGTGAATGTGTATGGGTTATCTGGAGCTTTCCACTGAAAGGATGAGTTATTTTTAAGTTTATGCATTAGAACTTATAATTTACGTTTTTCTTAATCTGATTTAAAGTCCATACTTCATGGACAGAGGTGGAGTTTTCTCTGCTGTAAACACTTTCATGAGGTGCGGGCTTTAATCATGGAACAATAGTGACACCTGCTGCTTGTCAGCTGCCATAAAAGACTTTTCACCGAAGTGTTCTTGTCTTAATTAACAGTCAGACCAGATATTTCTGAATATTTTAGGATGTATTTGAACTGTGGTGGGTGATACAGCCTTATAATTATATTACAATATTTAAGGAAATTTGCCATAATCATATTTCTGTTTAAAAAAAACTAAAATGAACAGTTTTTTATTGATGCTTGGAGCCTGCAATGAGCAGAATTTATAAGTGTAAATACATTAAGGGCATGTTCAGTCCTTCTGTTGCAGTGACACATTGTCACTGATGACACACCCCCTAGTTTGAAGGTTGACCCTATTGAAACAAGGTACCAGCAACAGTATAATAGTAAAATAGCAGTGACAGTACAGAAGTAGCCTATTCATGGAGAAGCTTGGAAATTTTAAGGAGGGGGGGGATAGGGTCACGGGTCAAGTAGAAGGACAAGAGGGTTTACTTACTTGCAGGCATAAGAGTCCAGTTCAGGAAAGTAGAAGCAAACACCGTGGTACAGACAGTAGGTCTCATGGGTCGCAGGACAACTCTCCACTGCATTTCTGTTGTGGCTTTTGGTGGTAACATCAGGAGAGGTACCAGGTGTCACCCACGGTGATGTGGGCTCCGACTCTAGAGATAGTTAAGCATATAGGTTCATTAAATTAGACTCATTATCTTCTTCTTAAAAGACTTGTGCTTCTTTGAGATTACTCATATAAACTCTATATTCAATCTAAAACTAATGATCTGATTTCACAGATAAGATAATGATAGACAATCAGAATGTGCCAATGTGGCCCAGGATATGTTAACAAAAGGAAACGATCACCTTGACATGTCTGCCCATTGCTGTAGTATCCAGCCTGACACTTGCAGTAGTATTTCCCTACAGTGTTTTGACATTCTTCATTTTTGTCGCAGTTGTATATTCCCAGGTGACATTCATCGATATCTAGGACAAAAACAGGAGCAGTAAGTTACAACCTAATATTTTACAAAAGAACAAGAACGATAGGTTATGAAGAAATATTGTGACATTATTTACAAGCTAAATAAAATATAATTATTGTCTTTTTTAAATTTTGCCATAACCTGGCCTGGTACTGTAAATAATAAAAGTTAAGCTTTTATTAATTCAGTGAAGTTGCCACACTTTGTCTTTTCGATGCTTCCTACTTTGCAAACAAACTCAGCTGATAATCTCAAAACACTTCAACTTGTCTGCAAGGAAACGATAGGAGGAATTAGTGGATGGTTTTAGGACTTTTTAAACATTTTGACTTTTTCCATTAATGCTTATCTTGAATAACACTATTACCTTTACTTTCAGGGCAACCCTGCCTCTGAATTTAATTTCAAAATCCAAAACTCAGCTCTGCTAAACCCCTGCTACTGTAGGTGAGATTAAAAAAGAGAAAGCTCACTTGTATCAAATGTAATCCCGTAAGCTTATTTCAGGGTCTGTTACCTCATCTCTCTAATGTATATTTCTAGTATAATTGAAGGTATACTCACCCACACATAACTGTCCATCACCTGTGAAACCTTCTTGACATAAACAGTTTGGGTGACCAGAATTCAGCAGGCATTGTGCATTCACATCACAGCGGAGTGAGTAACACTCATTCTGGTCTAGCAGAGAGGGGGCATATGCAAACGTAACATTTAGGCTGGGTAAGATACTGAGTGGATAGAACGCCTATCAAGGTGTACTTTTACCTGAAATCATTTTGTCTGTGAAGAAAGTCGGCTCGCTGCTTACATCTGAGTGGAAATCGGTCTCCCCTTTATCAGTTGTCAGTGGAAAGCTCGCAGCATTAAATGTTTTGTTTTTCAGAGGTGTTAAATCAGCAGACTCACTGTTTCCATATTCTATACAATTAATACATAAAGAAAACATTCAAATTTCTCATCACGTTACACTGTGTAGAAAAGAACAGAGGACACATCACCTGCGTTTCCATTTGAAGCGTCAACAGACAAGCAAGTTTTTCCATCAGCTGATAGGATATAGTGTGAGAAACAAGAGCAGTGGGCAAAGCCCACCTTGCTTTCACACACTTGGGAACAACCTCCATTCAGGTGAAGGCACATATCTGCCCCTAAAAAAACAGAGCACGGAACTATAAGCCTATGAATTCTTTAGAACTGATGAATACTGTGTGCCACTTCTTTTTGTTATTGGCACATGTGTACAAACAATCTGCATGTATCTGAATATGCATGACATGTTTTTGTTTTGTAGATCACTGTAATCATGGTTGTTTCTCTCTACCTGGCTTAGCAAGGGGATGAACTACAACAATGGATGCTGGTTGCACCATGCTTCCTTGGATCCATTGCAGTTTTTTCCCAGTCCGCTTGTGTACACTGCCCAGCTGGTGGCGTTCCTGATCAGAGATCCAGAGCCTGTCTTCAAACAGTGCAAGATCAAAAGGTTGGCCTGGAACAAATTAGAGCAGACGACAAGAAAATCTGAGTCGACTCAGTGATTCCAGGTGAGAGGGTCTTGTGTTCAGCTGGGAAGGCAGTGATACTGGTTAAACTGGAATTGCTCACATTCAAATTGTGGATGATTCTATGAATGACAAAGTTAACTTAAGAAGAAGCGTACGTTTTACATTTGAGTCAAGATTAGTAGGACAGCTGTATTATATCAGTTATACTTGGTATCAATTATCTTTCATGTATACTTGAATAACTTATTATATATCAGCTTACATATTATTTTTACAACAGGGAAATCCTTTCCCTCCTGCATTTTTATCTGCTTTTTTTAGATATATACATTTCACACAAACCTCACCTACTTGGTTCTCTGACAGGACTCGTCGATCCGAACCATCCAGGGCGGCACTCTCTATTGTGCCTTTCCTCTGATCACACCAGAATACTCGGTCCTCTGTGAAGTCAATGGTCAGGCCAGTGGGCGACACAAGGTCGGTCCTAGCAATGACAGCACGGTCTCTCCCGTCCAGGGAAGCACATTCCACCACAGGATGAGTCCCTATGTCAGTCCAGAATAACTTCCTTAAAAAGTAAAAAGATCCAAATCATTAGAGAGCGGTAAACGAAGTTTTTAAACCACCTGTATACAGAGCTTAACAAATTCTATTAGACCACCTTTATTAAAAACTAAAAAATAGAAATATTTTATAAAACTGAACTGAAATTATGTCATTATAATTGGACTACTCTGAGAAGTCTTGAATTGATCGAGCACAAAATTCAACCTCTAAAACTAAATTTCAGGCATGCAAATAAATAACTGTAATTTGACATCTTATTCAAAAATAATAATAATGTGATTTAATGTTTTAATGCTTTTGTAGTAAATTTGAAGATTCGTGGATACAAAAATAATTTTAGTTTGGAATTAAAAAATATCATTTTGATTGAGCTGGTGCTGGTGCTGGTGGATACACCATTACAAATGAGTAAAAAAAATATTTTGGTAAATGCAATACTCTTAATGTAGGGCAGCTGTGCCTTAAACCTCACACCTTGGTCTAATAAATTTGTTAAGCACTGTATTTACAAGTCATCTATGGTGTATCTTTTTAGTGGTATTCATTGTTACACAATATTTTGTTTAAAATTTTATTAAAACATAAATTTTATTGATCAAAACACTGTGAGATAGTACACTCACTATCCACTTTATCTCTTTAACAAATATTTTAATGTTAAGTGTTTCAGAAACTGCTCATTTTCTGAGATTTCCCCACAACAATCATGAGGACGATCAGAAAAAGAGTTAATGGCAGTTCTCTAAGTGAATATGCCTTGTTCATGACAAAGGTCAGATGAAAGGATGAATGGCCAGACTAAAGCTGATAGGAAGACATCAGTAACTCAAATAACCTTTTGTTAAACCTCAAAACCTTGAACCAGATGTGCTACAGCAGCAGAAGACCACATCAGGTGCTACTTCCATCAGTGAAGAACATGAAATTAAAGGTGCAATTTGCTCAACAAAATGGACAACAGAGGACTGAAAAAACATTACCCTGTGTCTTGGTTTATGCTGCTACATTCAAACGATGGGTCAGAATTTAGTTTAAGTGTCATGAAAGCATGAATCCATCCTGCCTTGTAGCAACAATTCAGGCTGCTTGTGGTGTAATGGTGTGGGGGCGTATTTTCTTGGTGCACTTTGTGACCCTTACAACCAACTGAGCATTGTTTTCAACATCTTTTGCTGTTAACCATATGCATCCTTATATGACCACATAAATATGATAATGGGTTCATTGTACTCTAATGGCTTTTACAGTCCATTCTGTGCAACATCTTAGGGATGTGGTGGAATGGGAGATTCAAATCTGTAGCAAGTGTACGATGCTAACATAACAATATGAACTAGAATCTCTGATTATAGTTTCCAGCATCTTGAATCTCTGCCATTAAGAGTCAAAGGCAGTTCTAAAGACAAATAGGGGTACAAAATAGGGTTCAACCTGGCACTAGCAAGGTGTACCTAATAAAGTGACTGGTTAGTGTAAGTCAGTGTAAGTTAATCAAACTGCTTGGTAATTATAAATGCTGTATTTGTTGTTTGTTGATTAGTCTTTAGTAATTTGTGTGGGTGAAAGAGTGATAGATACGACTATACTCACTTTGCAAGAGGATGAACTGCGATTCCTCTTGGCTTTTCCAGACGTTTTCTCACAATAGTTTCCCTGTGAAGTCCATCTAAGGTACTGCAGTCAACAGTTGACTGGCTGAGGGGCAAAATATGTGTATGTAGAAGTTTATTTTCCCCAATGTCAATTATTTCCTGATGAAGTTCATTCAATTTAAAAGAGATTAACAAAACTGGATGCGACCTAAACATTACATTTTAGATAGACAATTGAATAGAACTAGAAAAGCAAACATCAACTAACAGCGAATGACCAGCATTTTATGAAGAAACAGTTTTTAGTGTGTACTTTTTACACACACACACTACACACCTTTTATCCGTCCAGTACATCTTGCGATGAACCCAGTCAATTGCGAGTCCCTCTGGTGAATCCAAACCATCAGAGATGAGGATGTTTCTTGGGCCACCTTTTAAATCAACTCGCTCAATTGTCTTGTGGCTTGTACTTGCAAAGTACACCTGCAAATGCAAATATGTAATTTATGAATACTTGCATTTAAAATAAATAGTTATATAATATAAACTGCAAGTAAAACATGCAGTGCAGATCATTGTCCAAACAAGCATAATGAGGTAATAGTAAGAGGCATGCATTACAGTGCCTGTCCACTAGGTGACACTGAAGATCTATAGCAAAATCATTTCCTGATTTAACTCAATTCTATTAAAATGAGTCATTCGACCTTATACTCTTAGAAAATGAAATGCTTTCCATCTTACATTGTTCTGGACAGGGTCATAGTCTAAAGCTAAGATTATTCCTCTGGGCTCCTCTGCCAAGATTTGATCCACAGTGCCATCAGGGTTAATTCTCCGGACATCTACTAGATTAGCAACTAGTAGATAGGATGGAGGTCCTGAAGAAAAATATGACAAAATACAATGTTCCATGATCAAATGCACTGCAGCTTTCACCTTGTGTTTTTTGACTTTTGCATTGGAAGCATATGCAGACTGATAGATGGTGTGTGTGTCTTTGTGGGCTCTTCTAGCTAAGCTATCTGCTATGCCATTGTTTGACTCACCAGTTGCAATGCAGTGCTTGCCATCTTGGTGGCGCTGATAGCCAGGCAGACAGCCGCACTCCCAGCTAACAGGGGTGACAGGGTTGCAGAGCTGACTGCACCCTCCTCTATCTGCAGATGAACAGCCTGCAACGATGAAAAACAATGTGGGCACAGCTAAGCTTATCAATTGGCTAAAATTCAATGGACCTGTGCTTAGTTACAGTATTTACTCTTAGCACACAACTGTGTTGTGTCATCACTGGTTCTGGCGTCAGATTCCACTATAATCCAGTTTATCCATTGCAAA
>VUQR01011529.1:19494-47578 GCA_015108515.1 Hemichromis elongatus
TTAATTATTTTAAATGTTATATTCTAAACTGATGCAAGATACTGGGTCACAATAACTGAAAGTATTACAACAGTTACTACACTGTTGCTCATTCATGTCTTTGATCCATCTGTCCTCAGTTTGACCACATCAACTCAACTCTTATTCATGAAATATTTATGTAGTAGTAGCCAAAGTAGGCACTCTGTCTGTTGCTTAGTTTTTTGGAAATGAGCAGCCAATTTGTTCCATTAAATTGTGTTTTACTACGATGTCATTCAGTTGGTTCCTTATTTTACTATGATGCTATAGTTAAAATATATATAATGGAACGGAAACTGAATCCAGTATCATAAGGGTATGTGTATACTTATATATGTATAAGTATACATATATAAGTATATATAAATATTAAAGGGTTAATGTTGTAATTGAGAATAATATGAGTTTTTTACTAAATGCATTTATATCATTTTTAATAAAAGGTAGATTTTAGTTTTGGAAAATGGGGGGCAAAGTGGTGTAATATTGGCCATACCAGTACATGTTTGTCCATCCTCCTGTAGTATAGATCCTTCAGGGCAAACACAGACAGCACCATTTCCTGTTGACAGGCATCCGTTGCCACACTGTGTCATATTCCTTTCACATGGTATGATTTCTGTAACAGAAAAGGGACAGCTCTGTCTTAAAACAAAAAAAACTTACAAAAAACCCCCAAAATAAAACAAAACAAAAAATGCAACTAATTTTGATTTATAGTAATAAAAGAAAAAAAAATCATATGAATTTGATTCACATAGATTAAAATATTTAGAAAACATTAAAGATTACATGAACTTCTACCCACTGACTGATGTGAGTTAATGACATGTTTTATAGTCATTCATAGTGCCAATTAAAGGCAACGTGATGTTACATGTAAATAAAATAGACTTGAGTCTATTTTGGGGCCTAGCAGACTGTGGATGAGCCGGATGGACAGCAAGCTTCTTAGCCCCTGTTCTGGTAAAATCCTTTGATGAAGTCAGCTTTAATCCTATCAAAATAGTGGAAAGTGTGATAAGTCAAAGGCCACACAGTGAGAGTGATGTAATGCTAGTTAAAAGGAATGTACTAGTACTAGTGATCCTGAGGTGGGTATATCACATTTCTCTACTGCTTTTAAGTTTTTTTAGGAGTTCTTATATTATAAGACTCATGAATTACTCAAGTGTCTATCATTTTATTTATGCTGCAGAATAATAAGAATGAAGTATGAATCATGTAAGAAAGTATGAGAGGACACGAGTGGCCATCATCATTATTGAATCATAGCATGAGACTTTTAAGTTTTAACTTACTGAAAACATTAATAATGTATACTTTATTGATCCCCGTGGGGAAATTCCTCTCTGCATTTGACCCATTCACTCTGTGAAACAGTGGGCAGCCACCAGTGCAGCGCCCAGGGACAGTACCTCAGGGTAGTCTTTCAGTGGATTCGAACCCTCGACCTTCCGATCACGGGGGCACCACTCTACCTACTGAGCTATCCCTGCCCTTAACATATACTGTATAAGGTAATATTTTATTGCTATTTTTGCTGCATTTGTTTCATATATAGGGAGAGGTAAGCAGGATATGTATAGTAAGTAAAGGATATGATAGTAAAGTGTATTCTTCTATCATGGCTAAATTTATTTCAGATCTTTATAGTTTTGTATTAAACCTTTCAATTTGGACCATAAATGCTCCATGTCAACATTAACTGAAAAATGCATGTGGTAGAACTATTGCTTCCTTATGTTTTTGTCTTTATATAAAAAATTTAAAAATGCCACTTCAAGTGTGTAAATAACTACAGTTCTTCTATCTTCTGTGCAACCAAGTAAACTCTGTTGTAATCTCCATTGTCTAACCTGCTGCTTGGCTCTATGTTTGTTTCATACTGGACCTTGGCAAAGGTTGTCTGCTAAGCAGCTTAGAAAGACAAAGCTGCTGACCAGATATGTTCCCTCCTGCAAATGTCACCTCATCATCTAATCTCTTTGTCTGTGAACTTTTCCTGTTGTCTTGAGCATATTGCTGTGAGAGTAGAAGAGAGATTGTGATCTGACTATAAAATATACCTTCTTTTTAAGTTTTACCATATCTTGAAATTAATCACTATATAGACTGTAGATGGAAAAAAAACCCAGAAACTATATATGTTTGAAAAAAGTTAGAAATCATCAAATCAAGTCAAAAATATGTAAAAATAAAATGCAATAAAATAAAATACAAGTTTATTTAACAAAATAATAACTTTTTATACACGACCTCATGAATGTATGGCATGTACCAAAGTATTAGATTGTCATAGGTTTTCATTAACAAAAGAAAACTACTGTTTTGCTTCCTAAAAACAGACCTGGAATGTCATATCAAAATTATCACACAGAGAGGAAGAGGAAGTCAAAAATCTATTCTGAAGTTGCCAGAAAATGACTCTATACAAAAGATGCTTTAACAAGGCATCGTTCATCATATTTATTAAAAACTTGGGTGTGTCTGATATTCACAGAGAAGCAAAAACCAAAAAACCCCAAACATTTAGCATTTAGCTTTAGCCAAAAATAACGTACGTTATCGTGATATCCTTTGTTCTACCTTGATCGTCTCAGTACTTTTAAATGTTTAGAAGTTGAACAAAGTGTCAGTGTTTAGTTTAGACTCAAGTGACCTAGCACACAATTGTCAGCTCACACATATCTCGTCTGTCTTGAGGCCTGTGACCCTCAAGCCTTTTTCTAAGCACCTAGGGGTCAAAGTAGTATCTAGTAGATAAATGCCACCTTTGACAGCAGCACAACACACATGTGCAACCCAAGCTTTAGTCATGTTCAGATGTTGAATATACATTTTAATCATTATTTTCTATCTTCACTGTAAGACATGCGGGTGCAGCAAGAAGTATAATGTTTATACTCTTGAAATCAAACATGACAAAGGTACATTGATATTATATACATGGTTATACTGTACCTTGGCATGTTTTCCTGTCTGGTAAGAGGGCGTATCCTTTAGGACAGGTACAGAAATAAGATCCAGGAATGTTCTCACAACCAAGCGAGCAGCCATGATTCCAGTGGGCACATTCATTTACATCTATAGTACACACAGACAAAGAAAGTGAAATAGCCTCATATTTTTAGTAAGCAGATGCTAATATTTATATTTTCGGTGCTTCATATATAAGTTCTTTTAGCTGTGGCTGTCCCCAGTGTGAGTACACCCTGCTAGTACCAGGTTTGACTCCTTTGGGCTAAGTATTTATGGCACAAGATTTTGGGCCATGCTATCATGATTCCATCACACAGTTGTTGCAGATCTGTTGGCTGCACATCCATGATGCCAGTCTCCCAATCCACCACACCCTAAAGGTGCTCATATAACCTTAGACTGGTGACTGTAGAGGGCTTTAGCTGAACTTGTGGTCATGTTTATGAAACCAGTGAGATAATTTGAGCTTTGTGACATGTTACATTATCTCGCTAGAAGGAGCCATTAGAAATTGGATACACAGGGATAGAGATGGTCAGGACTACAGCCATGTTATTTATCCCAAATTCTCATCCTACTAATGCCGCAGCAGAAATCAGGGCACATCAGATCAGGAACAGTCTTCTATTGTTCGACGTCCAATACCCTCCTTTTTCTAGTCTTAGCTGATTAGAGTGACTTCCACTGTGGTTCTGACTGAAGTAAAGGTGTATTTTTAAACTGCCTTCTTATTTTTAATACCAACCTTTACAGTAAGTGCCATCCATACTGAGAACAAAACCTTCACTGCACTGACAAACCCCTTGGTCTGCCAAACTGGAACAGGCATTAACACAATTGCCGCCTTGGTCATCACAGCCTGTTGGAAATGATTGTGTGATACATTATCTAAAATATAAACACAATTAATTAAACTAAGATGAACTTTAATGTATAATAATGTTGAGCTGTAACCTGGAAATGGTGATAGTGGGTCTGCTGTTGGCTGATTGAGGGGATGCACGATCTTGATATCAACTGGAGGTTTAGCCATTTGTTTTATGTTAACAACACGTGGCTCTCCACCAGTGTACTTGTTTACTTGTTTTATAACCCGTGACTCTGCATCGGTGTAGTATATGTGTTCCAGAAAAACAGATATTCCAACTGAATGAGACCTTATAAAAAGGAAGAAATAACGAGTGGGTTTCTGTTGGCATATGTGATACTTTACATCAACGCTCTGATCTACATTTTTGTTAGTAACAAAAGTTAAAAAATAAGTAACATATTATAATATTACTAAATACTCACTGAAGTGGAAGATTCACGATGTGTAGGACGTTCCCATTGTAGTCACAAGAGGCAATGGCACTTTCTCCTTGTGGCCCAAACTGAACCCAGAATAGTCTTTTGTCTACTCGGTCAATCGACAGTGCCCTCGGTTGTTCAGTTATCTTAATTAATGTGATTTTCTTCTGTCCTGTGACATCAGACCTTTGGATACTTGGAGACATCCCCCCAGATAGCCAAAACAGAAACCTGCAAGATACGTGTTTTGGAGAAAAAAAAAATAAATCTTTGCCATGAGCCTTTCCAAAATATTTTTTTTCTTCTGAAGTTAGCTTTGCATCTGTTATGAAATATGAAAACTTAGTTGCTTCCAGTAAGGGCACTGCTTAGACATTTCCTCATATGTTAAGCCTGCCAAATCAGGAGACTCATAATTCTTTTGCCTCAAACTCATTTTTGGTAATGCTTAATAAACTGTAGCCCAATTGAATTAAAGCCTGAGAGAAGTGTATGATAATAAGTTATGTAAAAAGCAATTTAAATATGCTCTTGGCACTTTTTAATCATGAAAAATGTTTTTAAATGAAATTATTCAGTGTTGCTTATCCATCAGGCCAAACGGCAGTGAAGTAAATGACTACAGCTGTCCTTGATCAGAGGTATATGAGAGTCAGTCAGTACTTTTTTATATCATATTTATTTATATCATTTTTTTATATAATTTGATCTTTCCATATAGTATATGTGTATTTAAAAAAACAGCAAACAAAACAGAAAACTGTCGTTATGACATATGCATAGATTACCTATTAGAGGGGTCAACAGTTATAGAATTGGGTTGGGTCAAGTGTCTTAAAAGAGTCCTCTGTTTCTTCCCATTTGTATTGATTCTCTTTACTTCCCCCTTTTCTCCACTTGTCCAGTATACACTGTTCCAAATCCAATCCACTGCAAGGCCAGAGATGTGTTTGTCATATGAATACAGTTTCTGTAAAAGAAGCATTCATAATTAATCATTTTAAATCTGAGGCTCTGAAAGTTTCCAGAGCAATGCAGGATAACATTAATGTTACAAATTTAATTATGGCAATTACATTTTCTGAAAGATCTTTTAAAAGCCTCCAAATTAACTGCTGTACTAATTAGGCTATTAAAAATTCCTAAATCATTAAAAGTGATCCTAAGCCCCTGGTTAGCTTTGGAGGTATTAAGTATTATTAGCTGTGTTCCATATTCTAAATTTCACACTATAGACCACCTTGGCAGGTTTCATTGATAGAAGATCAAAAAGGATTCAGAAAAGCACATATAGAGTAGATCTACTTACTTCATTATACTTGCAAGAATTAAGGCAAATAGGTCTGCTTTTGGTTATTTTACTGGTTTAAAGAATGTATTTGTTGGGATTTTTAGGTTAACTATTATAAAGCTGGATGGTTTTACCAACATGGATGTTGTTTTACCTGTTTAAATGACTCTTCTAATATGTGTAAAAGGTTGTTCAGACTGTGAACATATTATAAGTATTTTTATGCACATTTATGCTATTTTTGCATCTTAACTTTGTTTTGGAATCTAAGCTGTTTTTTGTTTTTTTTAAACTGCAATCTGATGATTTTCATACCCAGTAATATTTACTTTCTATACTCAACTTTGAACATCAGTGTCATGGAAGATTGCTATAGAAAGAGTAATATATCCCATGTTATTAATGCTCAATGTTAGTTATATTTAAAAAACAAACAAAAAAACTCACAGCATATGAATAAAAAAATCTGATTCCAAGATGAAAATCCTTTTCAAATTCATCTGATTTTATGTGAATTGACCCAAAGGATATACTAAGTTTTTGGACCCAAAGTAAAATGTTTTAAGACCTGCAAAATAGCCTGTAATTTGATAATTCAGCGATTTGTAATAAAATGTTTCACACTTTTTAGTCTAGCCTGGAGATAAAAAAGTCTTTCACTAATAAGTTACACACACAGAAAAACAAATAAACAGAGAAAAAAACCCCCATACAAGTAACTAAAGTCCACGTACGCTTTGGCACTGTTACCTGTTTCTGTGCTCCTTTCACAGTTGCTTTGTAGATGACCCCAGTGTGCCTGTCAACCCAGTAAACTCTCTTTTCTTTGAAATGAAAGTCAAGCAGAATAGAGCTTCCAACACCAGGCACAAGCCTTCTGTGATTCTTGCCATCAAGGCCCATCCGATGAATAGCTTTACCATGGCCAAATATCAGGAAAGGCTGTGAAGCTTAGCAAATCATTACACATGTTATTCAAGTTTCATCTTTTAAAATTTACAGTGAAGATCATTTGAACGCCTTACATCTGTAAAAATATAATATAATATTATATAATATAATAACTGAAGTAAACACACTCAGTTGTATAATGACTCAACAATATTTAGATTTAGTGATTTAGAGATGATGATTCTGTGAGGCTTACAACAACACACTAAAATGCCATTATATATAATAAAATAATTGCGAACATTTAGTATTTTTAACTTATATGAAATTGACAAAAAAAAGTCACAAAACATGCCATATTTTTAATAGGTGATATTTTCCACAGGGAATGAGTATATTCAGTTTTTTTTTATCTTAACCGAATAAATCCACAGGATATATAGGTAACTATGGCAGCATTTGACATTTCAATAGCTCCTACCTCCCTCTTTGTGTCACTGCTGTTGTCGTTCAATTTGGCACATTATTTGATTTAAAAAAAACCTATTCATCCCTGTAATGGGAAGTTCAAGGCAACCACAGCTGCCTCTGTGTAAGACCTCATCCCTTAGCAACAAATAGCTTTTGCTTTTTCCTTCGACTCTGACAATACTCTACCATTAATGAAGGGGAAGGCAGTTAGTGTCCTCTAGGAGGTTTTTGTTTCAGGTCACAACATCACTCTGTGATTTCGCTGGGAAGTTCTGATCAACAATGATATTTCTACATGTTCTGATTTTGCTTATTGGATGATTGCTGTGTATTTGTTGTCAGGTAAATGTAGTTGTTCTAGTTCTCATTAAACTTGGCTTTGAGGTAGAAAACCTTTTTTACTCTTAGTGTGAACAATGACATTGGCATGGTAATGGCACTGTCATATGCAACCATAGACACTGCTCTTAACTCTGTGGAATGAAGAAAACAATGAGCAAAACCAGACAAACAACATAATGAAATGTCAGCCGCTGCTGCTGAGTTGCTAGGATGCGTCCTGTTGAATCACTGATTGACAAGTTCACTGGAGGGTCAGTATGATTCTCAGCTCAGTTACTTGGCCTTAGTTGTGAACGCTAACACAAAATATACAGACAATATGAATATTGATTTATAATTTGCATTTATGTTATATGTATCTAAATGGCATTTCAGATGACAATTCAGATCACTCAGTCAGCCATTGCATTCTAGTTACCTATCAAACCAAAGAAATGCACCAATATGAAAAAAAGACTTGTTAACTCTGCAATAAACAACATTATACAGTAACTAAATGGATTGGGCAAAATAACAAGTTACACAAAAATCTGAAATTGTTGAAAGGTCTTGTCACATATTTGGTTTTAGCTAAGGTAATAATATTATATGGTAGTACTGAACTTGCAGTCCTGGTGAATTAATGATGACTAGTTATTTAATTAATAATTAATTATATTAACTAATAATGCTATAATAATAATATTGTTATATTAATTAGTTGAAGGTCATGACATTGTTTTACTACACAGATTAAATTAAAGCTACCATTTAAAAGACTGCAGCCTTATCACACACCTATAAGCATTTCCAAATACATGCAGAAAACAGTGACGATATTTAAGGAATATGTAGTGAAATAGAACATACTTCGTTTCTAATTTCATGCACAGTGTTTGAACAAAAGATTTATGTAGCTCATGTGAACAGGTCCTGTTATGATTCTGTTTTGCCCCCCTCTACGCCCTATATGCACACCATATATTTTGTTACTCTACATTTAACATAAAATTCTAGGTTTGAGGACCTGTATCCCTAAATATCTATCCTGCTGAATCAGAGCACGATGTTCTGTAGCTGACCTCTCTTTGGTAGACAGGATAGTGATGAGATTTTCTCTGTTTTGGATGAAAATCACAGAATTGCACTTAATACTTTATGTCCTGCTGAGAATGTGGTTTACAGTTTGGTCATCACCATTTGTAATTTTGAAGAAACGTCTCTGTGGTACTCCACAGAAACTTGGGCTCAACCTGAGATACACCCACACAAACACAGTTTGGCTTGGTACGGTGCATTGTGTTGTCTGCCAAGTTCACTTTTCTGCACCGCCTACTGTAGGGTGTTTAATACAAGCAACATGTTTGGTTCTACTCAATTACATTTTTTTTTAACTGAACATCAATCCAGTGCTGAATTGCAGCTGTTGCATGAATGCTTTATATCCATGTGGAGTACAGGAGAACTTGTGTAACAGAAATTACATCTAAGACACATTCATTTTTAGGACATAAAGTGTTATGCAGTGAACAATCACACTTTTTAATATTAAGTAAAGATTTATTTGTAATATTTGTCTGTAAATCTAAGCCAGTGCATTTCTATCATGATATGTATTTTAGAAATTTAATTGCTTTTTGTTTTAAAGTGAAAAGACCACATAGACAGCAGTACACTTCAGCATTACTTCTTCCAGTACAGTCAGTTGGGACTGTTGGTTAGGAGAGGTTTCATACTCACCCGTACAGCTGCTGTTGCTCCCTGCTTGCAATAGGTCCTCCCAACATGTCATACCGAGCAGCAAGGCTCCAGCGGTTTGCATCATAAAATAGATCAATATTACTGTTATCATTGCCTCAGGCATAATACTGCACTTTGTCCCTGCTGGTCTTCTTCACTCTTTCTCAGGCATTCCCACTATCAGCACTGGCCCACAAGAATTCTCCAGAATTACAAAGTGTAGGTTTGTGGACTGTTGGCATCCTTTGTCTAAGGCTTAAACCTAGTAAGAGAGTGGAGCTTTACATACCAGTGGATGTCACACTAAAGGGAATGCAAAACCCTACTGAGATAGAGAATAAGGGGGTGATACTGTCAGTGCAGTGTTGAACCCAGAAGAAAAAAAAAATGTTTGGATCCTGCTCAGTCTCCACTTTGGGCCCCTGGGCTGCTCGTCTGTTTTGGAAGCAAAGATTGAAATTCCTGACACCCCCGTGGTAAATTTTGCACATGCAAGTCCAGCAATGGTGCAAGATCTTGTAGAAGTTGCAGTTCAGTGCTCCAACAGAATGTGGGATATTCAAGAGACGAAGCAGGGATGAAAAAAAGCTCCCACATTATGACAACATATTAGCCGTCTCCCCACCCCCTAACATATGTGCTTTGTGAATGTAGATAGATGTCTGTTTGAGATGGAGGTAGGCAGGGACAAGGAGACATATGTTGCATGGAAAGTTGTCAGACAGAATTGTACAATATTAAATTTTTTAATTAATGAGGAACTAAATGAACCTTTTGTTATTTTTGAGTCTGTTAAACCATTCCTAAATGGCATACTTACAGTACAAGTGTAATTTACACATGCCACTTACAAAGTGGATCCTCTGTTTTGTGTCCTGTGCTTATGAATAAAAAGTCAGTGTGTTATACTGTCTCCTGTCGAAGTTCTTGTGGCTCCCAGAAGGAATGAGCAGAATGAGTAATTTATAGAGAACGATGGAAGAGTGGAGCAGATTATCCTTAAATTGTTTGTCCTCCTCTTGCCCAGCAGGACAATTAACAGAGGCCAAGAACTACAACCTCTATTCATACCCAGCATGACTAGGACATTGTCCGGAACAACGTCCTCACTAAAGAGCTGTAGATAATTTATAATGCTGAGAAAGTTGCCTTGTCCACAGACAAACAGACTGAAGGGCACTGACCTTTTCCCACACTTTCGCCCTGGGAGGTAAGAATAAAAATTTAATTTTCGTAATTACTCTTCAGGTGACGAGGTGTTGGATGACAGTGACTCACAGCTATGAGTCATCAGGTAGAAACAGTATCTGGGACACGGTAAGAGTGTGGATATTATAGCTGTATTAAAAACTACCTCCTGCTTCTGTAAAATAAATGCTGTCAGCTCTGAAGACGAGAATAAGAAGATTTTTTTAATTCCCACATTGAGGTTCTTTTGTAAGTTGTAAAACTAAAACCATAAAAAGACATGCAGTTTCAGTCATAATACAATTAAAAAACGAATTGATTAAGTGTGACTAAGTAATTGCATGGACACAGTGAGGAAACACCTCCTTTTACATTCAATAAAAAATTTATTCATTCTTGGTCTATGGCTAAACATCCTCATTGGGTAGCCATAACACTGTGTAGATGATGGGGGATATTGTTTGTGATGGAAAGAAGATTTGCAACAGCCTCTTCTGACTCATAGCATGTAGGTGGCCTAACACCACCCTCAGTGAGCTGCCCTGAATAAGTTTATTACTGTCACATACATTAAAGGACTGGAGCTTCCACAGGAAATAGAGGGCTGCCGGTAGTTTGGCCCAGTCCTTTCCTATTTGTACTCCTCCACCATATTTAGCATTTTCCTCCTGATGGAAAGGGGAGTAGCAGGAGTCCTGGATCTTATAAATATTCCTTCACCATAACCTGGCCCTTGCAGCACCCTTATTATTGGCTCTTTTGCGTCCACTGTCAGACTTATTCCTGTTCACCTGAGCCATCAGGAAACCTTGTCAACAGTTTTCAGTATTTTTGTGTCTCTCTGTGAAATGCAAAACTGTCAACCATCAAATGGTTGTTTGTGTCCCGTTTGGAAGCTTTGCTCTTGCACCTTGTTTCTCTTTATTTTGAGCTACACTATTTGTCTTGTCTTGCCTGCATGTTTAATTATTATTATTATTTATTGTTTATTTGGTGTAGTGTAGTGTGCAGTGTAAATGTATTTGATGTAGTGTGGTGAAACATGGTATACTTTGTCTATTTTAATATTTACCAGACTCATTTGTAGTTTTTACATAAGGTGTTAACTAATATCCAGATGCTCTATAATATTTGGTGTAATTAAGATGGTGCTTCACTGCTTTAGGCATTAAAGTCACCACTAAAGCTTCCCATTAACCTGACTATACTAGTCTTTACTTCATGCTATAAAGCAGGTAAATAAGAGCAGTCTTTTTTCTTATATCAATGTTTTGTGTTCCGCCTGTATTTAAATGTGGTCAGTTTTTCACTGTAGTGCTATAATGGCACCAGTCACTGTAGTGAATGTGTCACATTCAGTTGCTCTGTTTCAATGTTGTTGTTTTTCCAAGCACCTCAGGTAAAAAGCACCTATAAAGAAACTAAAGATGTTTCTAGAAGATGTGTCTCCTTTATTGATCTGTTGATTCATCTCTTTGTTTTGTCTATTTTTTCAGCTGTGTGCTCCCAGCCCTCTTGCCTTACTCTGACAGCTGTCATTGAAACCCTTGCCTGTTCTAGTCAACCATGTATTCATTTTACTTGTGAAAAAAAAATAAAAATCAAGCTCTTTCAATGACAGAAGCACAGCTGGCTTCACAGATTATACAGGTTACATGCACACCACACCGTGTTCCAGAAAATTCCAATTCCCTTACTGCTATGCATATTCATGTTGCCAAAAAAAGAGAACTATAGTGTTTCACTACACGTTAACATCGCTGCTGCATCTGCTCATGTTTTGTTTTTTGGCCATTCTGTGCCAGTTAGTAGTTTGTGTATTGCACGCAAAAGTATGGCCTTCATAAAGGGAGGTGTATTACAGACATAAATAAATAAAAGTCAAAATAAATATATAAAATATAATATATAAAAAACCCTAAAAACAAATGGGAGCGACTGGAAGTTTTATATCTGAAAAAAAAGTTACAAAAATACCGCAGTGAAACCTCTTGAAGGACATGATGTAGGGAGCTAAACACATGCTCAGATACTTATGTTTGCTTCGATTCAAGCATAATCATGTTTTTAATAACATAACTGCAAAATAGCAACCAAAATCATCTTTATTCCTACTAAAAAGAACAACAAGATGGCAATCCTCTCTTCTGGCCTTGCCATACAGTTAGATGTAATGTGTCCATTGTTCTTGGCGAGAAAATTCTTCCTTCCATTAGCCTAATTTAGCCTAATGAACACTTAGTGCTTTGCTTAGTGGATTTCAACCTCCAAAACGGCTAAAAACTTTGTAAAAGCAAACATCTGAACTAAGAGCTGAAAGCAAAACCCTCAAGGAGTAATTATCGTAATGACAGTATTTGTAACACACTGAGTTTAGATAGATATATGGGGACTCAAGAACCAGGAGATATTAATATTCTTCCGGTTTAAATCTGACAGAAAATATAAATCTAGAATTGGTTATTGGCTACATTTCATTATTGGCCACATTTTATCAGCATATATTGCCCCTTTATGAAACTCTTGTCTAATACATTGGGAGCTACTGTACTAGGGAAAGACACACTATAAACATTGTGTCTATAAAGCAAATTACTGTCAGAACACTGAAGGCATGCTCCAAGACTCTTTAAATGATTCTAGAATTGAATCCTCTTTAAACAAATTGAAGGTTTGTGCTGTTTTCCCACTTCAGGCGGTAACTTCAACCCAAATGGGTATTTCAGACTTTTCCTCGAGGTACTAATTCTCTTCCCTGCTCCTTCATGCTAGATTGCAAGCAACCCCAGTATGAGCTAGAGTTCATTGTTTGATAAATCCTGGATCACATCCTCTCCAAAAGGCAAAGAGTTGATTTTGAGGCCACACTTTGGATATCTTCCACTACTTGGCTGTGCCTAAAAATTCTGTCTATAAAAGTTATGAACCAAAGAACCAAATCTTCTGCAAAAAGGAATTAGGTTATCCTGAGGCTGCAAAAGAGAAATTCATTCATAATTTGGCTACACCTAGATATGCTGTTTATAAAAATTATGAAAAGAATCCATTACAATGTTTAGCCCTGGCAGATTCCAACGCGCACAAGGAACAGATTTGACTTGTACCAGTAAAGAAAACCATACTTTCACTACAATTGTTTAAGAACTATTTTAGTAGCCCATAACAATGCACCAAATACCTCATATACCGAAAATACCCACCCACCCCCAACACACCACCCACTCTGCACATAGTCATATCCCTTCTTTAAGGTCATGAAGCACATGTATGTAGATTGGTTGGGCAAACACTCATGCATCTTCATGCATCTCGGAGAGAGTAAAGAGCTGATTCAGTTATCTATGGCCCAAAATCATATAGTTTCTCCCATATCAGAAGTTACTAAAAGGTGGACTCTCTTCTTTAGTGAGGCTGAAAAGTGTGAGGTTATTGCTCATGCTATATTCTACATTCCACATAGAAAAAAAGAACCCACCGGTTTTATCAGTCCAGTGGTAAAACCTGCTTTTCCAGTGGTGTAGGCAGTCAAATCAATTGCCAGCTTACCTGATGGTGTCTTATCACCTGTACCAGGTAAGGATGGAGTTGCAAAGGATTTAATCTCTGAATCATTGATTCAAGAAGACACTCTAAGATTGTGCAGGCAATCATGCTGCTGGTACAGGATACTGTGGGTTCAGCTACCACTCATCATATGCCTCTACATTTACCAGACCTCACAACACCTAAATAATTGGTACACACCTACACACAAAGCCTATTCATGAGTATAATATGCCTGCGCATAGTGCTGACATCTGTAGTATATCTGCAATAAACAGGCTATAATTCAGCAACCTCCTATTCCTGGAGACTTAGAAGCATCTCTAAACAGGATTTAGTACAGTGACTGTTCAGATCAGAGTGTAAGGCAGCTGTGATCTATACACTAAATTTGCTTTATAAATGCAGAATGTTTTGTTGCTGGTAGAGAAGCGAAGAGAAGTTTCTGTTCTTTGCTTTTTGTTGGTGCTGCCAATTTAACATATTTTGGTATAATTAGAACCAGTTCAAAAATAATTTTAAGCAAACATATAAACATCCATCAAAACCCTTTTTTTCGTAACCAATTTGTTAGGTTTTAGGAAATTGCATTGAGATGTCGTCTTCGCGTAAAAATGTTACACCTATCTACTCAGATCACATAATGTAGTAATATGTCCAACTTATAATTCCACAGTTGTTCTGTTTATTAAAAACAAATGATCAGTGCTTTAATAGACAATTATATACATACACCATGTCATATAAAGTGGCAATATTAATCAATCCATTATATACAAACACAATTACAGTACTGTTCTATAAAGGCAACGTTTGGCTTAATGTTTAAAGCCAACATGATCGTGAAGGTATTGTGGAAAAATCTGGTCTTTTCTCTGACACTATCACAATATTCATACCTGACACTTTGCAACTTTGGCATCAAAAAAGACATCAAAGATTATATACAGCTAATTACATGTATGATACCATTTATAACCATGTGTTGTGCTGTAGTGACATTTAATTTATTTTGTTATATAAGGCTTTAAAAAAAATAAGGAAATCATAATAATCTGGGGAAGTTCTTTAACTATGCTTAAGCCTTTCAAAATAAATGCATAACCAGAGCTGTTACAAAGGAGTGACAGACCACTTAATCCTGAATTTAAATAGTAATGGCAAAAAAAAAAAAAAATTGTTTGTTTGGCACATATCCTGCCCCCAAATAATCTACTTTACAAGAGCGGAACGACTTAAAATCAAGTCAGTCCATGCAACTGTACAATTGAGATTCAGGAAAGTTCACTTGAAGGTTTACCTTTGGGGGGGAAAAAAAATATAAATCCAGTTTTAGGGCAGTTGTAAATTGTTAAAATTTCACTTTATATAAGCAATGACTATAAATGCAATGTTTATGTTCCAGTGATAATGTCTCCAGTGTCCTATTGGAATTGCAGTTATTGGTCTCTCCCATTAGTTTAATTTGGGAGCTGGTTTTGTTAGCCCAAAATAACTGCAATGGGAAGTTATCTGGCTGCCAATTATTAAGACCTTTCTCTATGGGCTTACACTATACAGTGTCGTGGTTTAATTCTTTGATCCACAGCAGATGTAATTAAATGAATATATATTTATGAACAATTTTGATCATTATTATCAGTGTCACAAAAGGCGTATATAGATTATCTCATTTAATGTGGTGCTACCATGGTGCTCGAAGATTAACCATGGCTTCCTGCTTTAGCAGAGATATTCAGACCGAGAACTGTCACTCTTATAGGTCATTTGGGAGTCTATGCTTGACCTGGAACACAGGAGCATTCGCTCTGATTCATTAGTTGGCCTCCTTGCCCAAAGCTCAGTTGGATGAGAGTTCAGAGTTCTTTGTTTCATTGAAATTGTCTCAAACTTGACATAGCTCTCTTTTTCGAGCTCCTCTTCGTTCAATCCAGTGTTGCGTCCCTTGCAGTAAAGAGCGAGAATCTTGTAGAGCAGCACGATAATAAGCGGTAAAACCAAAGCACAGGCAATGCCGCTTATGATGATAAAAAGTTGGTTTTGTCCACCATCCTCTACATTGTCCAGTGTGTAAAAATCAATACAGGGATCTTTTCCAGCAGCAGTACCTTTTGCTACAAGGCAAACTGAGTACCTCATTCCACACGACAGTCCATCTAGGAGTACTTTTCCACTGCCAGCATTAGTCTCCACTGTCCTTTTAGTGTCATCCTCACCATAGGGTGAATATACAACTGTAAGTGGGGCATCATTCGATAACCCATCTGCAGTCCAGAGCAACACTGCACTGTCCGCTGTTTCCTCAACAATCTTGAGGTCCCTGATAGACTTTGACGTATCGCTTTTCTTGCTTTTTTCATCGGCTGCAAGCTTTCTCACGTTACTTCCTTGCTCATTTTTTGTTTGCTTGACTTTATCTTTTTGTAAGCCATTGCTAGGGGTAGGTTTTAACTTTCTAGGAAAAGCAATTGTTGATGCTCTTGGGAGAACCGTCAAGGTGAATGAGTCAGGATTGACTGTTGGTGGAATTATTGTTGTGCCCAGACTGCTTCTCCCAGTGCCAATGCCAAGTCTTAGTGGGGGGACAGTAGTGCCAATGGTACGAGCAACAGTGAGAGAAATGGAGGCTTCCACACTGCCGGCGACATTTTTAGCTTTGCAGCTGTAGTTCCCAGCATCCTTGTACAGTATTCCATGCAAGCTCATGATGGACCATCGGATGCCATCTCCAGGAGACTCCTGGACTGTAGAGTGGAACAAAAGCAGAAATATCTGTATTACCTTTAAAATTTTTGTGCTGCTATAAGGCTTAAATCAGCATAAAATGCCCAAACCTTAAAAACAGGATGAATTATCATTTCCTAGAGCTTTAATATTATACCTGTGTTACTGACTGGTGAGCCATCTGATTTAGCCCAGTAAAGTGTTGGTGTTGGAAAACCTGAAGCATCACATCGCAGGAGAACATTGCTGCCCAAAGGAGATGTGATCTTGGTTGCAGATGTCATCACCGATGGTTTTACGCAGTTTTCAAGTTCAGCATGCTGAAAAAGAACACCTGCAAGATTTTCTGGTCCAGCACAGGTCAAAAATAGATCCATCAAAATTACTGGTGTCTCAGCCATTTTGGAAATCTCAATCATTTTGGAGATTTTACAGTCACAGAACCATGGATTATCCTGGAGGCCTTAATAAGAAAAGAGAAAAAGAATACGTGATTTTGTCAGCCACAAAATTAAGAAAAGTGGATACTGAGATGATATTCTAGCCTACAATGAGTTTGTATTTTTAATTTTCTTTTTGGCTTTAAGATCATAATTTAGGCATAATAACTGTACTGTGGAAGGAAGCCTTTAACAAGCGAGCAATGAAGTTTACTTTCCAACTCACTGTAAACACCTGGTGCACACAATAGGTAAGCACATGTACCAATGGATACTAAAGCCCATTAAGCAGATTAGTTTGTCTTAACAGTGGCAAAGTACCTAAGCTGCGCTTGGCCTTCCTCCAGTTGTTTGGTAGCATACTTTTTCCATTAGAAAATAAAATGAAAATAAAGTTGTTGATAACTGTTCATCATTAGCCCATTGGCATTCTGAAAGTCTGGGTAGTTAGCATTTGATTCAAAATAATAAAGCTTAGAATATTTCCCATTTGTTATTAACCAAATGCAGTTTCTTGATACACTAAAGAAGTTCTCCTCCTGTGCATGGCCTATTTTTTTTTCCTGTCACTTAATCCTGTATTTCCTTCAGGTACACAGGGGCACACAGCTAGCTCTTCTGGCATGGATAAATTATCTGGCCCTACTGTCAGCACTCCGAAGATACAGGAGATGTCCATTCAGTTGCATACAAAGAAGAAAAGACTAAATAAAAACAATTAATGTGTAATTTTGCACAGTTATTTGCACTGCCGTATATCTGATGGCTCAGCTGATTTTGTATTTACGTGGTTTAATACTTTTAAATTGTTAGTTTCGTGTCTTTTGATATTTGGTATTTGTGTGCAGTCATGCTAGGTTGGACTGTCACATATTGTTTTCTGTTTTCCACTTTCATGTGGGGTTCTTTTATTCTGTGAATAGCCATTTTTTCCACTGTAAATAAGTAAATTGTTTCAATGTGTATTTCAAATAACTTACATTAAAACCGTTTGAAGTTATTTATGTTATTCAACTTTTTGTTGAATATAAACCTGAAACCTGAAGTTTAAAACTTTCGTTAAGCTTCGTCTACACTGTGTCTGAACTTTAATGTGAATCTTCAGATTAAAGCTCAGACACAGGGGGGGTTTCTGGAGGACACACGTTTCAGACTTAACCACAGTTAAAACAAGGCCACCGCAGTGGGGCTGATTAATCTGGACTCTGGACTTTGACCCAGACAACACAGGTCTAAACTTGTTACTTAGAAGTAAACTACAGCTCTGCTAAAGGCAGGGAAACAGCCCATAAACACATTAAGGGGTTTGGCTTTAATCTATCTTTAACAACTTGATATGCAGAGTATCACAGATTATATTACAAGTAGCTTTTGTTTCATAGAGTGATCAAATTAATGCGCTTTGTTTTTCTTTCTTTTCTTCTCTATCTTTGTTTCTTTCTAAACACATCCACTTGTATTGTGTTAATTATTTTGTAGTTAATTAGGCAATAACGTACATTAAATGTAAGCTCTGCCACTGCTTAGATTAAGCTCATTTGACTTTTTCCTGGCAGACACTACTGCTCAGTCAGAACAAATCTGGCTAGATTAACAGGTGATAGAAAGAAGTTCCTGGAGTAATTACGAATAACCCCAAAAGTGTCCTACTAAACCAAGTCAGACAGAGCATTTTATTCTTACCTAATACCACTTTCTGGGAGGCATTAGAAGATACAGGTAGACCATTAAATGGTGGCCATATGTCCATGAGCTCAGAGGGCAGGGTTGTTAATTTGTTGCTGGATAGATCCAAGTAGGTAATATTGCGGAGGTAAGGAATTGCCTCAGTGGGAACATTATTAATTCTGTTGTTGTGAAGATCCAGTGTCTTCAGCATTGGCATCTCTTTGAGAGATTCCCATGGAAACACTGAGATCATATTCCCATCCAGTCTCAGCTCGTGGAGCACTTTTAGGTTGTAGAAACTTCCAGTATCCACTGAAGTTATGGAGTTATAGGTAATCCAGAGGTATCGTAGATCCACCAAGTAGTAAAAAGCTTCTGTTGGGACTCGCCGTACTGCAGTTTTTTCAATACGAAGTTTGACTGTGTCCACAGGGACATTGACAGGGATGTCAGACATGTCTGGGTCATTGCAGAGCACCGATCTGAAAATTAAAGAAAGAAATTTATCTCATGTGAGATTTATCTCATCTCTATGATCTCATTCTGCTACCAGCTAATGCCTGTTTTATGAAGATTAATACAGATACAGATGTTTCAAGGAAACACTGATCTCTCAAATAGGTGTAACATTGGTATACATCCCTTGATTTGTCCGTACATCAGTTCTAACAATCTACACGATATCACACTGTTATATCGTTATATTGTTGGACGTAATTGTGGTTACCAAGGAGACTTGGTAAACTTGATGGAAATCTTGCACTGAGTTATAGTCATGGATATAAGGAAAGGTGACATATTCAAAGGAAAATCCGTAGCTCTTGGTCTTTAAAGTGAGAGGACCTTGTGGCTATCTTATCCTGTACCAGCCATTTCACTTGTTTGGTTTGATGGAATTGTAAAGTGTATGGCCTTTCTAGTCATCAGTTCTTGACCTAATTGAACAAATCACCAAACTATTCTGCGGCAATGTATTTTAGAGGAATGATGTTCAATAGCTTCAGTGGAGTTTGAGAGACTTGTAAAGTACCAAGGTAGACTTAAATAGTTTGGGAAGCATGAGGTGCCTAATATCTTCATTTTTATATATACAAGGTGATTCTTCCACTATTAATCAAAAAACGCCAACCTTTTTATCTACTACTACTGTAGTACCAAATCATATTAGTTGTCAAGTACTAAAATGTCACTACTGCTACACGGCCATTTTTCCTAGGCTTTAAAACTAACATGTGTTTTCTCACATTCACCCTCTCTCTGTTGTTTGTAAATGCATCTTAGAATATGGGTACAGTACTAATAGGACTAATTATGCCGGAGGTCATTAGGTCTTACTCAGGTAGTCCTATAAATATCTTGGTGCTATGCCAGGTAACATACGTTATGTTATTACAGATCAATACGGCCTGCACATATAGCACTTTGAAGACTTAATTAAATTAAATGCTTGAGAAACAGCATACTAAATATAAGCCTTTATCATTTTTAGTTGCTAGTTATCTAGTTAGAGCTTTTTTGTGCTGTTTTTACATACAGCATAAGTAAGCGTGTAAATAATCCCTATGAACATATAATAACATTTACTTATTTATGCATTCAAATTGATAATAATTGCCACTTTTTTTTTTTACACCTAGTTAAGACCACTGAAGGTTGCATATAGTTAAATTAAGTTCTTAAGTAAAAAGAATTGTCCTTTCACAAGATGACCTAATTAGTGACACTGACAGGCTACATAAATCTTTGTAAATTAAAAAAATTTTCCTTCATTTTTAGATTTTCAAAATGTGCTAAGTACAGTTTATGTATCCACAAAGTATAATTTACCTGGTTCCTGTTCCATCGGTGCGTCCATGAAAAACACAGGTACATTGGGATGGACAGAACGGATGAGCCATAGTGAGGCAGCATAGGAATGCATGCAGACACAGAAGTCGTCGCATGATGTCACTGAATGCACCCAAAATGCTCACATCGAGGGGATCTCAGGAAAAAAGACATTCGGATGCCTTTAGAGACAGAAGAATTATTCTTCCCACTCCAAAAAAACAAATAGAGTCAAATTAAAAGAGCTTTAAAAGTTCATAAGAAGCAGCGGTAGATAGGCTGAGGATCTAATACAGGTGACCTGTCAGATTGACCGGGGGGATGGGAAGGAGGGGTGGGATTAGTGAAGGATTTCTTAGGCTTGACAGGGTCACGGAAGCTTACCAACGTGGCAAGCTAGCCAGTTCTGGAAAGGTGTTTCCTCACGTGAATCTTTTGTTAATCTCTTCATTTAGTGTTTTTGTCCTCTGTCTTTCTTTTTTTAATACCACAGTGTAAATTTAACTTTGAGCAGGTCTGTTCAGTCACATGCTCACCTTATAAGTCAGTTTGGTTTGTCCCTTTGTTGTCAGCCTGTGGATATGTTCATGAAATCTGATGCAAACTCCTTTAACTGAAGAGATTCCTCAAACACTAATATATTATTTAGCTGGAGGCCATATTTTAGAGTGAGGGAATTCTGTCTGGCACCAAGGTGTAAAATGTAATCTTGGATATGATTTATTACCTCACTTGGAGGATCAGTAGCTTTAGGTAGTGGACAAATTCAACCTGTCTGCTGAAGATATGTTCAAAGTAATGCAATCCTTCATATTTTCAGACAGTATTTGCTATTCAATTCAATTCAATTCAAAATTTATTTGTATAGCACATTTAAAAACAACAGAGTTGACCAAAGTGCTTCACAATCGGTTAAAAACATAAGACAAATAGGAAAACAAATACAAATAAATGAGAAAAAATACAGATAAATAAGAAGACAATGAATTAACAATAAAAACATAAAACAGACCTGATGGTATTCATGCTGAACTTGAATTAAAAGCCAAAGTAAAGAAGTGAGTTTTAAGACGCGATTTAAAAGACTGAATAGATTCTGAAGTACGAATCTCCTCTGGCAGATTATTTCGGAGTCGGTGCTGCTACTGCGAAGGCCCGATCTCCTCTGTACTTCAATCGAGACGTCGGTTGTGCTAAGAGCATCTGGTTAGATGATCTCAGCGCTCTTTTGGAGTCATACATGTTGAGGAGCTTGCTTAAATAACTGGGCGCCATATTATTTAAAACTTTAAAAGTAAGTAAAAGAATCTTAAAATCAATTTGATACTTCACAGGGAGCTAGTGTAAATGTGCTAAAACTAGAGTGATGTGTTCATACATTTGCTAGTGGTCTGTTGATCAAGGGTTGCTTTTAATGTTATTGTATGCCTTTCTAAGACATGCACATTTTCTGGTCGTCATTAAGCCGATATAATATTGCGCAAAGGGCTTGAGCCAGCTCTCATCTCTTTACATTTTGCCAGGTAAACTGGAAAGAGGTACAGTGGTTTATTAAACATACATGGATATATACGCTAAAAAACTGTCTGTACAATTCTAACAGGCTTGAAAGTCAATACTTGGTATGACCACCTTTATTCTTAACACAGCCAGAACTCTCTTAGGCAAGCTTTCTTGTAATTTCTTTAAGTAGTCTCCAGGTGTCTTGAAGGACATCCAAAGCTCTACTTTGGATGTTGGCTGCCTTTTGTTCTATTCTTTGTCAAGATGATCCCACGCTGCTTCAATAATGCTGAGGTCCGGGCTCTGGGGAGACTGATGGCGTGCCAGTGAGTGTGTGTTTTTTCTGTCCAAGTATGCTTTAACTCCATTTGCAGTGGGTTTGGCATCGCTGTCATGGTGAAAAATGAAACCCTTGTCAATCAGGTGTTGTCCAGGTGGTATCGCATGGCGGATCAAAATCTCACAGTACTTTACTGCAATTGTAATTCTATCAGTTTTCGCTGCTGTACCTCTCTCCTGACCTCCTCCATACATTTCGACCATGATTCCAACCAATTTCAGATTTGGATTTATCACTCGAGGAGACCTCTTACCGCTGATATTCTGTACAATTCTTGTGTAATTTGGCATACACCAACCTTTTCTCCCTGTTTTTTTCCCCCCTTAAGAATGGCTTCTAGACAGCCACCCTTCCACTGAAACCATTTCTCATTAGGCTTCAGTGAACAGAAGATGGATGAACTGAAGATGTGCCAGATGAATCTTTCAGGTCATGTGTCAAGTCTTTGCTGGATTTTTTCCAATTTCTGAAGGACACGATTTTCACACACTGCTCATTATGCTGTAAGTATGCCACTTTTTCTTTTGTCCTCCATTTTTCCTCTTTTATCACATTTCTTTAAGGACACTCTGCCCACCATGCCATGATATAATACATTTTTGACTAATAGATTTTGGTTATTAGCTCTTCAGGAGTCACCTTGTCTGTACAAAAATACAATTTTACAACTGTCAAACTTTTTTAATCTTTTTAGATTACCCTAAAGCAGGGGTAGGCAACTCCAGGCCTCAAGTGCCGGTGTCCTGCAGGTTTTAGATCTCATCCTGGGTCAACACACCTGAATCAAAGGATTAGTTCATTACCAGGCCTCTGGAGAACTTCAAGAGATGTTGTGGTGGTAATTTAGCCATTTGAATCAGCTGTGTTTGACCAAAGACACATCTAAAACCTGCAGGACACTGGCACTCGAGGCCTGGAGTTGCCCACCCCTGCCCTAAAGAAATGAAACAAATTATGTGTTTCTGCTAGTAACCAAGTGCCTAACAATTCAATTGATAAAGATCAAATTGTTTCTTTCCTACGTTGTCTATTATGTGTAAACAAAACACTGTTACATCCCTTGAGTTAGGTGTCTTTTTTATGCTAGTATGATTCCATGGTCAGTGTTAAGTTGCGTAACAATCTGTTTAAGTTATTCATTTTTTATTTGACGTGATTAAGAATAAAGTACGACATCTAGTGGTATGATGTAGTTGCTGAGTTCATTGATGTCCTTTACTCTTTGATAGTTTTAGTTCATTTGTCTATAAATATATCCCCTTGGCTGTACTTACAGATTCACTTGAAAGCTAAGAGTTTATATATTTGTCTCATATTGTAACTCTTGAAAATCCTGTGCTACTGTCTGTATAATTGGTTTAAATCAAAACAAACTGGACACAAGAAACCAATGGGATTTATTAACAAGTACACAAGTGAATTTTATTTATGCAAGCAAATTTGATCATACAGGTCAAATAAGCCACTTCAAGCTGTTGGCACATGAATGTACAAAACAGATTAGATTTAAAGCCTGCTACTAAGCATCCGTAGTGAAAGTACAAAAGACTAGTACGAGGAGAAAGCTGAAAGCATTTTTTCAGATCATTACAGTGAATGCAATGTTGGTACAAGTATTAGCTTTAAGACATGAATTAAACCTCATCACAAACTAAATAGACACAACTCAAAGACTACAGTTGCTAATATTAGGAGCATAACGCAGTAAGCGTGGGAGGTTTAGTACTGCACATATAAACGAAAGGTTTATCCAGCAAGACAGTCAATAGTGTAAAAAATAAAGAGGTGAAATAAAGTAACTTATGATTCAAAAAGACTATATTGATGCATGTCCATGCCACGAGAAACATCTAAATTCACAGTCTTTACTAACAGTACAGTTATCCAACTTTGAGTTGAACATCAATGCGCTTACATCTAGAGAGAGCACAGAAATGGTCAAAGAAGTGCATGAAACTAGCTTTGAGAAATACTGACAGAAAAGAAAAAAAAATCGCCAGGCAATGAACTGACAGGCCACCTCTGTATGTGGATTCATAGGCAAGTTACAGTTACTGTAATGAACAAAATTACGGTGACACACTCACATCTGAAAATTCCACCAAAGAGTGCCATTACACAGACAACTTTAGACCGTCAGGCCTTCTTTTCAGGTTGGGGCTGAAAGATGCAGGTAGGATTGATTTCTTCTTACAAGAAATGTCTTTAAATGTCAGTGCTTAACATATAGGTATACTTATCAGTATATATATCAGTATATACAGTGCAGAGTACTGCAAAACAGGAGATTAGTATTTATAAAGTTCAACTTTAGAAATTAAAAAAGGGAATATGAAAGCATGTTTGCATGTGCATTTGTGCGAGTCCGAAAATATATCTAAATGGCAAATATATCATAAAATAACCCACAATTTATCTTCAGTTCACTAATCCTATCTATCAAAGTCAGTATTTCCTGTTTAACAGGCTTGGCACATCTAGCAAATATTATTTTACTCTGATTTGGTATTTTTGTGTTGTGTTTCTATTTTTTTTTTTTAATTATGTTTCACATAGAAAAACAGATTAAATTGTTTTCATGTGAAAGTGGTTTTAATCCCTGGGAATACTGGTATGGCAAAGGCTTACAATGCTTCATAGTTGTATTGTGAAATTTAAAATATTTTCAAAACTAACCACCCACTCACATACAGTACACAGTTCTTGAACATGAAATCTTCAGACACACGACATGAGAAATGTGCTTGAAAACCCTTTGAAGCCCCTGTTGACCCCCTCAGGAAATCGGCATAAAATAAATTATCCATGAAAGCAAAATGACGCTTGGTATAAAATAAAGTTTAAGAAAAATTAAACAATTATACAGTATTAAAAAAAAAAATCAAACATAAATACTACTGCTACTTCTGACTCTAAAAACTACACTAAAACTACTGTCAGCACTAAATAACTCTTATTCAACTTGATCAATAATACAACTGCCAAAATGATAACACCATCCATGAGAGAGGTAAAGGGGCTTTTTTTTTTCTTCTGAAATGCTGTTTGTGACTCGGGAGGTTTATGTGACGTTTCCCCCCCCCAAGACCACATTTGTCGTATGACGCACCAGTGACATCAGCAGTGGCGAGGGCCCTAGGCGCCATCCGCCCCCCCTCGGGAGGGGATGGTAGAGAGAGACAGATAGAAAACGAGAAGAGAGAGAGAGTGAGAGAGGCCGGAGTGGCAGGGCCAGGCCTCGTGCTGGTTTTTATGTGTAGGCGTTGAGACGCTCCTTGGAGCGAGTGGAATGGATGTCGTGAAGCTCCTGCTCCTCCTTTGACTTGATGTCCTCATACTTCTGCATCCGGCAGGCGTCCTTCACGTAGGCCCAGTTGGCAGATAGCACCATCAAGTAGTGGATCTGTAAGGAAACCATTCCTATTTAACAAATCACACAAGGTGGGCTGTATTTCATAATCTAGGCATTAATAGTATTTATTTCTTAAATATATTCATTTTTAATACTGAATAGACTTCAAAAGCTTGCTTCCATGGTCTTAACCTTTGCATTAAAGACAACAATTGTCCAGCAGGTGGCAGCATAATTCTAATTGTTGTGTCGGACTTGTGTTACCATGGCAGCAGAGGTTATAATGAATGTTTTGTGGTTTAATGACTGAGGTTGTTACACAGCTTTTCTTTTCACAGGGACTGACAGTTTAATATTTGCTCTGCAAATATGCAGTGGGACCATTTGGGTGTCTGAGATTAAAATACAGATGTTATTATTATTATTATTATTGTTGTTGTTATCGTTACTGTTGTTTTTCTATTTCTTTTTTTAACAATATTCATTCATTTATGTGTTTGTTTGTTTTTTACTTCAATATTGGGATGCACAAGTGCTTCCGTTGTTTTCCGGCTAATTTGGAATGATTAATCACAGCAAAATATTTGCAATGTGAAGAAACATGTTCAGCCCACAATTTGCACCATCATCTCGAGTAGCAAACACTTTCTGTTTCTCAGAAAATGGCTCCTTGCAAATTGCTGATTACTGAGTGATGTTTGCAACAATCTCCGAGCCTTTCTTCTCCCTGTTTCCATGACAACGGCATGACATGCCTGGCTCCTCCGAAAGAGGGAGGGAGACAAACAGTCTTTTTCACTGCGCCAAAATGCCCTCTCTCCTATCTACAGCTATTCTCTCACAGGTAAATATAACAGAAGCTACTGATCCCGCTAAAGCATTTCTTCTCACTTCCTCCATTTTTAAAAATTGTCTTACCACTGCACAATGTTTGCTGTGCAGTGGTAAGACAATTTTGGTAAGAGCAAAGCTTAATCTGATCTTCATGAGAAAATACTGCTTTACTTAAAATAAAAATAAATAAAAAAATAAAACAAACCAGTTTCCGTTTGTTTTCATTGTCTTATCGGTGGCTTACCATGGCAATAACAGCAGCTCCTGCTCCAGCAAGGGCACAGATGAACAGGTGGAATGTCATGTCCAGCTGGATCAAAAACAGCAATTTCACTGTTTAAAAATACTTTGAGTTATGTCAACTGTCAAACATATAAGTTTGAGGTCATAGTCTGAGTTTTCTGTCAAACTTTGACTTTTAAGTCAAATAATGTGAATGATGTCCATACCCTGCCATGCTGTCAATTCAGGTATACTGTCATACTGTCTATCAGTTTGTCAGTGTTTTTATTTTTCCTGCTCCCCTACTATAGGTGCACTTTATTCTTTTGCCTTTGTGGTGTCGAATGTGTGAATCTCACAAATCTGACTACATTGTTGCTGTGATGGACTAACTGGTATTTTTGCAGTTGATGCAAATTCTGTTGATTATTTTTCATTTAAAAGTAACTTTTAGAAGAATACCTGCAACAAATGCCATTGTTGGAAAGCTATTCACAGTGATGTCTTCGCTATATGATGTTATGATTTGTCTTATGCTTGAAATCTACGTATGATTCATTTTACAGCAGTACAACATTAGATACTCAATACTAAAAGTTACCTTACCTCATTAGATTCACACATTCTGTAGAACTTCTCAGATCCAGTGCACATAGTTCTGGCCTCCGCAATTGGCACAATACCTGAAATATATTGGTAAATTTATAAATGTAAATGCTGTGGGACAATAAGGCAGATACAGCACAGACTACCAAAGGATCCAAATAGTGGCAAAAGGGGTTTTATGGACTATGAGACTATCATATAACATTTTTTCTGCTCACATTGTCACACAGGTGACATATGCACTCACCTGTCACTTCACTTGTTGCACCTTGATACTTTCAGAATGGACCCCATTTTGGCTTTAGAACTGCTGTAATTATTTCTAGTGCAGATTCAGCAAGGTACAGTAATGTAATGTTCCTCAGTAATTTTGATCCACAGTTACTTCAGCATAAACTATACTGCTAAAAGTATTTGCTCATCTGCCTTCACACACATAGGAACTTGAATTAAATTCCATTCTTAATTCATATGGGTTATGATAATGTTGGCCTACCCTTTGCAGCTTTTAGTCTTCTCGAAAGGCTTTGCACAAGGTTTAGGAGTGTGTTTATGGGAATTTCTGACCATCCCTCCAGAAGCGCAATTGTGAGGTCAACTACTGATGGAGAATCCTCTCCATACACTAAGGTCAAATACGGTGTTCCACAGGGTTCAGTGCTAGGACCAATTCTGTTTACATTATACATGCTTCCATTAGGCAGTATCATCAGAAGACATAGTATACATTTTCACTGCTATGCAGATGACACCCAACTTTATCTATCCATGAAGCCAGATAACACACACCAATTAGTTCAACTGCAGGAATGTCTTAAAGACATAAAGTT
>VUQR01011532.1:0-12400 GCA_015108515.1 Hemichromis elongatus
GACGTAGGCTGCCGGGGGATTCCCACGATGCATTGAGTTTTTCCTTTCCAGTCACCTTTCTCACTCACTGTGTTAATAGACCTCTCTGCATTGAATTGTCTCTCTTCCACAGCATGTCTTTATCCCGTTCTTTTCTTCTCTCACCCCAACCGGTCGCAGCAGATGGCCGCCCCTCCCTGAGCCTGGTTCTGCCGGAGGTTTCTTCCTGTTAAAAGGGAGTTTTTCCTTCCCATCGTCGCCAAAGTGCTTGTTCATAGGGGGGTCATATGATTGTTGGGTTTTCTCTGTATGTACTATTGTACAATATAAAGCGCCTTGAGGCAACTGTTGTTGTGATCTGTGATTTATATAAATAAAATTGAATTGAATTGAATTGAGTCTGACTGTGACACACCACACTGATTGGCTAATGACTTGTGATCAGCAGCTCAGCCTTATTCCACAGATAATCCTTCATTTTAAAACAAGATTTACAAAACAAAATATTGTGTTCAATATGACCCAACATGAGTGAGCGAGCCCATAAACTCAGCAGTCAAGACAGAAAGCTGTTGTGTCATAGACTCAGAAGTCTTATTACCAACTGAAGCTATCATCATGATGGTCTTTTAGGCACTTCCCTGACAACTGTCTTTATTTTCTAACCCAGTAACCTGTCCAACCTGTCTATGGTGCCACCCTATGAATTAATAGTATTACTGTACCTAGTGACAAAGCAACAACTCTGTTTGCTTTTTTTTTTGCACTTAACAAATGAAATAAATGGCATTCATTGAATAGTAAGTAGGACTACTCAAAATTTCAATTGGTTCTTAACATTTGGTAACAGCAAAATGTTCTACCCTAAAAAAAATTCTCTTATAAAAAGCTTTTTGGAGGTCTGAACATTGGCTCTTTTTTCATGTCCAAATCTATAAACATGGTGTCCTTTAGTAACTTGCACCGTGTGTGGTTCTCCTGGTTCTTACTGAGCTGTGCACAGAGAATTTAGTTTTTAACCGTGAAAACTGCCGGTGTCACGCTCTGCCCATCAGGGTGTACGCGAACACGGAGTAACCTGACAGCGCCTCAGATTTGCATTAAAGTCTTTCTGATGTTATTTTAGGAATCTGGAATGGCTTTCATGCAAATGGTAAAAACTCTCCCACACAACTGTCTTTTTGGTGATTTAGGGCACTTCTTGAAATTGATTTCGCTGCAATGCAGTTCAAGCCATCACGCTAACTCGCTCTTTTTAACATCAGCCGTTTGCTATGGTTGCACGAAATTGCAAATCAGCGGCTGGTGACACTCTCTGTCATGTTTGCAATGAGAAACAGAGAAGAGAGGTAGAGAAGAGAGGAAGCCGAAACAGTATCTAACACCTGCAAATGGAAACTGTCACAGCTTGATAACAAACCTAGAGGAGGTGGAGCAGAATAAACACTAAGCTCTCTAGTGTTGCTGCTTAATGAGGTTTTCAATGATACAATTCAGTGAGATGGAAAGAAGCGACTGGCAGTTGGGAATGTGATTCACAAAGGAAGCCAAATCCTTTGACCTCTGCGGGTATCTGTAAGTCTCAGTGGCCATACATTTTGTTCCTTTCAATGACCGAGATCCTATAGAAGATCATAAATGGAGTCACCGCCACGGCTGGGCGCTCAGCTTCATCTTTGATTTAGTGCAGCGAGACAGGCAGAGACACTGGCGCAGCCTTGCATGACCAGAGGCAAATGATACAGGAAACTGACCGCCTCATCTTCTCAAGGGTGTCTGTGGATGTCTGAGGTGTGTGGGCATGTGGAGGGGATCGGGTGGGGGCAGACGCGGTAAGGTTGGGGGAGTATATTTTACTAATGAGGACATACTTGCTGTCACCTATGGGTGTACAAACAGATGATATAGAAAAAATAAATTATGCATCATCATTGCAGCTGAGCATGTATACAGCTGAATACTGCAGAGCTGTACAGCGTCTGCTTAGCTACATAATTTCTATTAAATGCACATGCAGGCCTGTTGACCGGTGCCAATACAAAAGATAGTTTACTTGCTGTCTGCTCACTTTAGCCAGTTACCCATGTAGAGATGTATTCCTTAAAGAGTTTGAGAAAATCTATGAGCCGAGTGTAGAGATGAAAACGTTAAAAGCATCTAAGAACCATCAGCACTGCAGCCTTTATTGGAAATGTAAGAAAGGCATAAGAAAAAAACGAAAACACACAAACACAAAAAAACAGTCAACCATACCAGCCAAGAAAATAATAACGACGAACAAAATTTTAATATAGAAAAGAAGTAGAATGAAGTTGTGGTTGGAAGTTTACATACATTCAACATTGTCATGAATATCATGGTAATTTTGCCAGAAGCTTGTTGATAGATATCAAAAGTATCTGGTCAAGGTCAACTATGTATATATAGTACAAGAAATAGAGAAACTGGACAAGTGGACATTTTTGGCACTTTGTGTTGGTTGGAGTGTGTACATATATTATACTATAAATAAATAGTTATGCAATGTTATTGTGAAATACTTTTTTAAATCTTCCATCCATCTGATTTCTTGCTGCAGATGTTAGAAAGTATTTTTCTCCGTCTGTCTTGAACTTGTTAGTAAGATTTATGATCTTCTACCTGTTCAGAAACACAGAAGTGGGAAATTTGATATGCACGCACGTTGTTCTAGATACTTACTGCACAAACATCTGCAAAGCATTATTGGATTAAAAATCAAGGATCATGATTGTCTGCAAATAGAAGAGAAAGGTTACAGATAGACAGGACTGTAAACTCTTTAAACTGCAAATCATGTGGCCCACAGGAAAACCCGTTGCATACCTGATGTCCAAGATAGCATCTTTTATTTGAAGATCATAGAAAGTCTAGTAATAATCGAAAATTAGGGGCAGATTTGTTTTTATTAAATACTGAATGTCTTGAGTCCGAGGCGTTTGGCTGAGGCCATTGACCAGAATGACTTTGAATGATTTAACTAGTATGGAGTGTTTCTCAAGGGGACTCTGAATAGGATGCCTCCTCCTGAGACATAACCTGTGATCCCTTTTTTATTACAGGATGACTTTGTGAGAGCTAGGCTACCTGCCACCTTTAACTCCTTGTGCTGTTCACAGTTCACGAGTCTCTAATCCATTAGGGTGTGGGAGGCATGGGCTTCATTACAAATGAAATGGTCTGTGCACACAGGGAGGAGGAGAGAGTGTCTTATTAGAAAAGTGGACTTGATATTATATGCTGTCACTTCTCTGCCTCCAGCTGTACTTTGAGAGTGACAGGAAAAGCCTCCGTCTTCATGGTTTTGCAAGTGGTCCAACTTCATTATATGCAGCAGTGACACTTGAGCCACAAAATGCCAAAAGTCCAAAAAGATGATTTTCCAACTGTGTGACTATGACCAAATGCTGTTTCGTTTGGCTGATGCTTTCATCCAGAGCTTTTTACGGTCGTCAAACACTGGCGTTAAAAGAACCCTAAACCGTGGCAGTCCACATTCAGTTAAAGGATGTTCGAAGCAATTTATTCAAAGTTTGGTGTGTTTTTCTCCTTCAGTCTGTATCAGTTGGACAGGTGCAAAGAATGCTTTGCAAACAGTGCAGGTCAGTAACCCTGACAATGTAATACAAACCAACAGTAGGAGAGAGGTGTTAGAGAACACATGATGTTATCTTATATCAAACCCTGGAAAGAACAAAATGAACTGAGGGCAGTCTAGTGAAAGGGTCAGATTCTTCTTCTATATTTCTTTTATTCTTAAGCTGTGAAAATAATTATTCACAGTAAAAAAAAAAAAATACATAAAATTTAGAAAAAATAAAAACATTCGAAAAACTAAAAAAAATCTTTCACCCCGTGTACAACAGTATTTCACACATTTTGTATCTGCTTTTTACAGCGTTTAAACAAAGCGACAGTATAAAATGCTGACAGTGAGTTAAGCATCCAGACCCAAGAAACTGTGTTTTTATGGCTGCGGCATTAAATCAGGCTGAAATCTGTTAGACGTATTGAGCATAATTTTATTCACATCCTCCTGGAAGTCAGCCTAGCGTGTTTGTATCTCTGGAGATCTGGGGGGGATATCCACTAGAATTCATATAAAGTCAAGATGATTTTAGTGGTATAAACACAGAAAAAAACACACACGTTCAGGTCTCTTATGGTTAGCCATTGTCAGATATATCTCATATTTATTCGGCCTCCCCCTTGGAGAGTTGAGGGAAAGCTGTTTAGTGTGATAACCTGAGACATGTGTCAATCCACAGTAGGTAAATGCAGGTTCATATTCTATTATATTTTTACAAACTTTGCAGTCTCATTTTCTTAGTTTAACCTGTTCATCCCTTGTACTGCACCTCAATGCGATTTCATTGTTGGCTTGAAGTCTAAGCTGTGTTTACCACTACTAGTCTACTACTAGTCTACCACCATAATGTCGGTGACCGAAGCAGCACGCCTAGTGAAAATGAATATACTCTAATTTCACCATACAATTTCTGACCAACTTTAATGCGCTCCGATTTCACACGTGCACCTTTTGGACACAATTCTGCATGATTGTAGTCAAATGTTCATTACAAAAACAAATAGGTGCGATCAGTGCGGCGACACTGATAACGAGGTTCTGTTCCTCATCTCTGTAATGAATGGAATAATCATCTCAGTGAGGCTGCTGTCGAATAAACGTCAGCACTAAACCATTTCTCTTCCACACTTCTTCTCCCCCAATGGGCTCATTAGTGTGCTGCTGAAAGCTGCGCTCCACAGTTATACAACATATTTATTATGTAGTAGTTTTTTTTTCTGTATTCTACTTCTTTGCCTTCTTTGTTTGCACATCGACGTCCTGCACATTTCACACTAGTGCTGTGATCAAACTCTACTATGATCCACCGTATTTAATGTGGCTCTCAATCATTCTTTTCCCAGTAAGAAATCAATAGAAAAATGACATGCAGTGCGTTTATGTGTGGTGCTTGGATAAGATCCAGAAATAGTTTGACAGTTATCTTTTTCTCTGTTAGCCTTTCAGAGTGAACTCTGTCACCCTTTTTTTAGCCAACCAACCCTAGAAAACTGGAACTAGAATAAACGTATCTTCACCTTTAGCGTGAGGTTTATGACCTTTAAAAGGTTAGTCGTTGTCAGCACATTCATCCGACAACAGCACTGTGATGCGAGAACAGAATGTCCTCATTACAACTGCTGTTAACGAGATCTGTGATGCAAAAAACATTGCACATATGCAGGGTTGGCTTTGCTCAAAAGACACGCTGACAAGCTGGAAGTTGCACATCTGTTTGAAGCACACAGATTCAGGAAAAGATGAAGAAAATGGGATTGATTTCACAGTAATCTCAGACTATTTACTTTCCATGCTTTAATATAATATTTGATGGTGAAAAGGTCAGGCATTTTCTTCCTGTTTTATATGCCTGGGATCTACAGTACAGGCAAAAAGTATTTAGATAGTATTTTGTTGTTGTTTTTCAATAGGGTAGAAAGTTTTAGTGTTGTAATGTAGAATTCCAGATGTTTAACAGTCAGAAAGCTCTTAAAGCAACACATAGATTAATAAGTTATGCGGGTATATTAAACATATTATCGCTTTAATACTTTATTCAGTGTATTGTTTAGAACAACAAACTGTTTTCATTTGCAGTGCACTTAAATGGACAAGTGGAATCTAATCTTTTGGAGCTCATGCCACTTCTTTCTTAATCAATAGGTACAGTGAAATCATTGTAAGATTTTATTTTGTCATTCTCTTAGCCTGAAAAAGTGACCCAAAAGAAAATAAAAATATTTTTTTGAAATATTGCACTGTTATAAATGAGCTACTGATTTTTGTACATTGAGGCTGTTCAAGGTCAGTTTTGACCCATTTAATTCAAATGTTTTTTTTGTTTTTATCTTTTATAAACCAGCGTGAGTCAAAACTGTTAAACTGTATGTGCCATGTGTGTATGTATTTTAGGACAGTGGTGACACAGTTAAGGCAGGACCTTGTCTTTGTTGCAGAGCTGTCTGTGTTCCAATTACATTTGCCCAGGTTCCCCCAGAGACAGGCACCTTCTGGTCTTCGAAGGATCACGGGGGATTCTTGAAAACAGTGAAATAGTGATATAGTATGTGGATATGAAGTAGATAAAGTGCTTGAATTTTGCTTGAATTTTAATAGAATAGAACAGAATAGAAATGCGGTATATAAATGTTTTGACTTTTACTCATCTCCTAAATTGTAGTTAGGGCTCTAACACACAAAAATGTGCATAAGCATGCTTACTTATTTCTGACATTGTCGCAATTATATATTGTATTTATTTATTATCAGCAAATTAGATATGCTATTCTCCCATCTGACTACAAGCCTGCTAAACAACAGCTGGTTATAAGCTAATGCTATGTTAGCTAATGTTAGGCTCAAGTGTCCTAAAAATCACATTCCAACAATGTTCGAGCCACTAAAACGGAAGTTTCACTAATGCAGATTAACAGCAGCTAACAGTTGCAAAAACTGCAGCGCTTCCAGAAAAGTTCAGGATGTCTTCAACAGTTTCGCTCAGTATGCCCGTCAAACAGCAGTAAGCTTCACTGACTCTTTAGCTCGTATCAGACTCGTTTCACAAAGGTTTACAGCCTCACACTCATGGACGCATATTGACAGCTGAGGTAAAATGCAGATTGACAGCCTACACTCACTACAGATAAATGGCAGTTGGAGTTGTTTGTCCTACAGCAGCCACCGTAGATAGGTTTATGGACTTGGATGGGAAAGGGTAAGGAAACACAGCTCTGCTGACTGCAATCTACCGACAGCTAGTAGTGAGGTTTGACACACTGAACCTTTATAAGGGCTTTGAGTGGCTGGGAACTGGAAGACTAGTAAAGCACTATGTCAGTACATTTCACTATCTTTCCACCTACATTGTAACAAAGTACCCTTAAACCAAATCAGAATCAATGTATTCTATCTCAGTAAGATTAAAACAGAGAAGAGGAGGAACTGGGGGATTTTAATGGTCCCAGCAGTTCCAAAATGTTTTTGTTACTTGCCATTTTCAATTTCAGTTAAATACACGTTGAAGTCATTATGGCTGTTATGTTTTAATGTGTCAGGTAAGACAGCACATTGATGTTTTTTTCTCTCCAAAAGTAAGTGTTGTAAAACCTTAATAAATATACTCTCCCCATTAATTAAAAATGATCCATCCATGTATTAATGATAGATTATTTATACATTCTGAAAAGATCTATAATATAGAATTCCTTATAGAAACTTATAATGAGGGAATTCTTGGCCCAAGTAAAAACTGACCCTGGGCTATTCTGCTAAGGCATGAAATATGAACAGTATATGAGAACTGCATTAATTTCACCGTATGGTATTAATACAATAGAGGGCTGATAGCAAGTCAGACTTAAGAACAGAAAGTCTATAAATCTAACATCAAGTGGTGGACATAAAAATGTTGCACACCACACTGTGTGAAAGTAAAACACATACTGTTTTACTTTTAAGCTTCAGATCACAGAACTCAGTCTGCATAAGAAAAACATTTCATTTACAGTTTTACATGACACTGAGCAAAGTTGTTTTTTCTTTTTCTTAAAACTGTAAAGGCGAATTACTTCGGCTTGTTATTCTATCAGGTCTTAATTTAGGGTTTAATAAGGGTGAGGTGTTGCTTGAATAAGATATCACGTGACAATCTTAAAATAAAGGGTGACCATTGTAGCATAGTAACAAAAACACTGCGACCGCTGAGTAGATGTGAGGAAAATTAATGAGTATTTAAATTGCTAGTGTTGACATTGCCTCAACCCCACACTGCTCCAATGCAGCTGCTCGGTGTTCACTAGTATGACTCTGTGGTTATACTGGGGAGCTCCCAGCCATGTGTGCGTGTGTGTGTGTCTGTGTGTCTATGTGAATCTGGTAGCTGCTGGAACAGAGCATGCATGCTCAATCAAGTTCCCCAAGATAAATAATATGGAAAGAGATTAGTGCCAGCAGAGATTGTATTTGTATTGCATAAATTTAAATTTGTCACCCTCATATTAAGCAGTTGATTTTAAAAAAAGAAAATGAATTTGTTGAATAAATGAATTCTAAAATTAAATATGAAGTGAAATTAAGGGAATTATGTTGGCTCTGATTACATTTAAATTAATTTAAAAAGCCCACATGATCTCTGTGTTTTCTTCTTTGCCATGTCTTTTGTCAAGATTTGGACCAAATTTAGCCAGTCATGATATGACACAAGACCAGGACACAATGAAAGCTAATTGGTTTAAAGCTGTATAAAAAATAGTGATATGACAAGTGGATTTGTCATTTAATAGCCTTTGTGCAGATTACAGAGCTTTTGTTAAACAGTCAGACTACAAGTGGCAACAGAGTAACAGCAAATACTAAAAGACTGTGTGACGGTTCCACAAATAAAGATATAAAGTCATTAAACGGTCTGAGGAATTTTTGCTTCTGATCAACTGAGGTTAGAATGTACCAGCAAAAAGTGTAAAAGGTAATTAATACATATTTAGTCAAATGTTGTACTAAAGCACAGCAGCTGTTTTTTATTTAATTTCAATTATTGTCATGTGAAATTACGATGTTGGAGCCAATAAACTAATGTTTTTGCTTCATACGTCATACTTCATACAGACAGCTTTTTTTTTTGTAAAAAATAATAATAATAATAATAATAATAATAATAATAATAATAATAATAATAATAATTTGATGTATACAGAAAATGTGTCTAGGTTTGTTCCTTTATCAAGTCCAGAGTAAATTTTATTAGAATTACATGTAATTGTTAGAAACTCTTAGAGTCTATATATAACTACCAGCACTCCAGTTTTCCACATAATTTGTTGTATATAGACATATTTTGTAGTGTATCCTCTGTACACCACCACAGTAGATTTCCAGCCTAATAAAAAGTGCAGACTTATTCAAGGGGTTTAAAAGGATCACACTAACTGTTTAGGAATTACAGCCATTTTTATACACAGTGCCACATTTTCAGAGACTCAAGTAATTGGCTGACAAAGCATGTTTATTTGAAATTCATTCAAAATGTTTTTAAGTTAAACAACACCTTCATGAATGGAAATACAGAGGGTTTTGAACAAGAGAAGCACTACTTACAATCAAAAACAAGAAGGTCAGATTAGGCCTTGAAAGAAAATGACTAAACTGTCACAGTTCTATAAAAAAAATACTTAGTGTAAATTAATACATTCTCAAGTTTAGATTATTCTCTGCTCAGATTCAGCGAAATACTGCAAAACTGATCAGACAGAGTTTCACAGTGACCTGAAGCAAACTGCAAAAACAACCCAGGAACTTCTCAAGACGAAGAACTCAAATATTCTTCAATGGCCAAGTCAGTCATCTGACCTCAACCTAATAGAGCATGCTCTACAGTTTCTGAAGACAAAACTAAAGGAAGAGAGACCCACAAACAAATAGCAGCTGAAGGTGACTGCAGTGCAGGCAGCATTTAGTGACATTCAGCATCTCATCCAATTACTAAAAACTATCCCTACACTTATGTGTTTATCCAATGACTTTTGAGAATCTGAACATGAAGGACTCCTTAACACTTACCTTTTTTAAGCTTTTGAGGTTTTGTTTGTTTTTTCTTTTTCTTTTTTTTCCCCAAAGGAGTGTTTGAAATGAGCCCAGAAATTTGAAATATGCACTTGAATTAAAAGATGAAGTTTACAGCTGCACATATATCTGTCCTTTTCTGTACCCTTCATTCTGCTTTATTTCTTACTCTTTCAGTGGACAAAATTGAAAATGTCCGTAAAACTCACTGCTCAAAGTCACTGCCGATAAAACTTAGAACAAGATATCAGATTTTGGCTGCAGTGTCTCCTCTGGCACAGTGAACAGAACACTAAAAGCAATAATTTAGTTCTGAAGAAAAGTAGCATTTTGATATTTTGCTACATTTGCCCGTTTAGGAATTCAGCACTTTTGGCTGCTCTTTAGCTCGGGCTACATTGCAGGAAAAACTCAGGCTTGCGTTTAGAAACAAGTTGATGTCTTCTTGCTCCTCTGGTCTGAAAGATAATGTTGCCAGTTAGTAATAACTGATATCAGAACTGGAGGAGAAAGCCCTATTTCCTGAAATGACATCAGGCCCCCCCGGCAACACATTTACAGGTTGACTGCTTCTGAAGTGTTTTTGGAGGTGTTGATACTAAAAAAAAGTTTCTGATTCTGATTGCAGTTTGATGTAGTAACTTTTGTTTTCCTGTCTACATCTATGTTTAGAGTTAACCTTGTTATATTAAAGGATTATGTATGTGTTTTCAGACTAATAATTCCCATAATCTTCAATGAACTGATGGTCACCTAAACGCGTAAAACACATTTACAACAGTGAGTCTATTACTTTGTGTTGGTCATAGAGTCACATAGAGGTTAAACTTTTATTTCTTAGAGAAGAAAACTGAAAAATGTGAACAGTGATTTTTATTAATTAATTAAAGGCTTTATTGTCATGTGTCTTCACATTGAGTCACAGCAAACTTTGACATCACAATTGCAGTTAAACAAACATACTTTACTTAGTGTAGCACTGTGCATCTGTACCAGTGGTGGTCTGTCAGGACAAGCAAGGCAGGAAGTGCTTGCATTGTCAGATCTAAAAATAGACATAAATTCAAATGTGCCAAAGCTTCATCTCAGGTCTGGTTTCATCCCAGGTACCGCTGTCATACATGTAATTCTCCTCACCTGTTTCCATCTATCCATGAATTTATGTTGTGAAAGCTGCGTTTTTTCCATGCACGCTGGAGACTGTAGCTCTCTGTCATACTAGCATGTCTGTCTCCCATTAACGATGACTGGAGTTGGGTAAGCTGAGAGGCCAGAAGCTTTTTCTGGTTTATTTATCATTCGTACTGTGGATAAACCTCTGGTCTTTAGTACTAAACTAATGAGAGACCAAACTGCTGGCTCAGCTTTCAATGCCCTAAAATCAATAACAACCTGAGCATCGTATGGGAACAGAGCTAGCATAAGCAAGTAAACGAGCTTTAATGATGTAGCATCGGTAACAGATAATTTTTGCATTTTTAACCACTTGCAGACAAGATGGAAGGGGGAAAGTTGTTAATAACTCCTTTGGTGCATTTTTGAGGAAAGCTCTAACTGTGATGGTGAAAGGACGGCAGCTCCACCCATCTCCATAAAATAGGCAAGTTGACCAGGTGCATACTCGGCCAGCCACCTTCTTTGGTGGCACAGATAGTTACAGAGGTTATCATTGTTACATGCATTAGACGTGGCTGCATTAGACATCCGATTAATGCTGCACTGGTGCCCGTTGCTTTTCATGCCGCAGTGGGATGCAGGAAAGTTGGTTACCTCGTTGAAGAGCTGTGTAGCCTGTCACCTGCAGCTCTTCATCTAGACAGCTCATTGTGACTAGTTCTTCTCATGCCTCCCTACTTCCTTCCCTTTACTCCCTGCGGTATCTGATCCAGTGTTGTCTTGTTTTGTTGGCACATTTTTGATGGACAGTATGCGTATACCTCACTGACATATACTGTATGTGGGACACCAGGTTAGTGCATATCTAGGCAAAAAGGAAATATCCAGGTGCAAGACAGAAATGACACAAAATGTCATAAAAAAAAGAAAAGAAAAAGGTCGGCACATTGTAGATGGACTTTTAATAATTTAAGACCATTTTAAATGATTATTTTAAATGAAGAATAAACTTCTTCAGGTATGAGACGAGTCTGGATACCATTCTCTCTCACTGCTTTTTTTGACACATGTGGCTTCGCAGCACACCCATGCAGGCCATATAATGTGAAGCAGGAGTAGCACTACTACGACGTGGAGAGACAGAACAGTGAGACTGATTTTAATATGATTACATTTATACTGAACTACATGGATGCATCATTTCCTCTGAGTGGGAAATTTGATGCAAAAAGGCCAGGCTTCGCTGAAAAGTGTACACAGCGAGGCAATCGCATGTAACTGCTAAGTACAAAGAGGTGCTAATCATGAAACATATCAAAACCCAGTCTGAATCCATGAAAAGGTTAGAAAATTTTCAGTGCTAGGTGACACCTCGTCACAAGCTACAGACATCGCAGTGGAAACATTAGAGCCCGTCTCTGTAAAGATAAAAGTCAGGTGAAAGTTAAATGCTACTGCGACATTTGCACTCCATTTCCTTCGCACTATAGTTAAATGAGCACTCATTTATAAATGATGAATAGCACATTACTTCTCTGTCATATATATATATATATATATATATATATATATATATATATATATATATATATATATATATATATATATATATATATATATATATATGCACTTTATTTAATATACCTTTACAAATCTTTATAG